>CAUYQV010177993.1:0-34114 GCA_963574575.1 Galagoides demidoff
CCCGGCCATTTTTTGGTTGCAGCCATCATTGTTGTTTGGCGGGCCTGGGCTGGGGATTCAAACCCGCCACCTTAGGTGTACGTGGCTGGCGCCTTAGCCGATTGAGCCACAGGCGCCAAGCCGCTCACAGCAATCTTTAACTCTTGGGGTTAACCGATTCTCTTGCCTCAGCCTCCCAAGTAGCTGGGACTACAGGTGCCAGCCACAATGCCCAGCTATTTGGTTGCAGTTGTCATTGTTTAGCAGGTCTGAGCCAGGTTTGAACTTGAACCCACTAGCTTCAGTATATGTGACTGGCACCCTACTCATTGAACTATGGGCGTGGAGCCTGTAATTAATATTCTGACTTTAATTTCTCCCTCTCCTTCATACTCCATGACCAACCCAGCAATAAATTCTTTGGCTTACTTTTCTTTTTTTTTTGAGACAGAGCCTTAAGCTATCCCCCTGAGTAGAGTGCCATGGCATCACAGCTCACAGCAACCTCCAACTCCTGGTCTTAAGCGATTCTCTTGCCTCAGCCTCCAAAGTCGCTGGGGCCACAGGCACCCGCCACAATGCCTGGCTATTTTTTGGTTGCAGCTGTCATTGTTGTTTTGGTGGGCCCGGGCTGGATTCAAATCCGCCACCTTAGGTGTACATGGCTAACGCCTTAAGCCACTTGAGCCACAGGTGCCGAGCCACTTACTTTTCAAGATCTATTTGGACCCAACTATAATAGTTATCACCATCTCTACCATACAACCTGCTGTGGACACAAACTCTGGGAGTTATCTCAGAGTCCTCAATGTCCTTTCTCTCTCATTTTGCATCCCACCTACACCAGATCATCTTTTTTACTTTCAGGCATGGATGGAAAACCATTCCTAGGGGCACAAAACCTGGCTTTTTAAAAGAAAGTCAAGTAACTGAGTAACTTCAGTCTAGAACTGTGAAAAAGTTAGCTTCCCAGACATAAACACTGAGAAGTAGGGAACAAGATGGAAGGGTATGGAAATAGGCTGAAAACTTCCTCCTCCATCTCTCCGTGACCTTCTCCAAATTTCCTCCTTGTGGGTCTTCCAGAAAAGTCTCTATGCCAAGGAAATGTATCTGTCTTAAAAAAAAAAAAATGCAGTTACAGGTCAGAGTCTCAGGTGTGGTGATCTGCACCTGTAGTCCAGCTACTTAGCTACTTGGAGGGATCAACCCAAGAGTTTTGAGTTTTAGGTGAGTATGGTTATGTCACTACACTCCAGCTAGGGAGAGACAAAGTCTGCTCCAAAAAAGAAAGATACATACGGTTATAATCAGCAAAATCCAGAGTGCAGGAAACAGAAACGGAGAACAATAATTTATAGGCTCAAAGAATTTTGGGGGGGATTTGTTGCCCTTCGTAGTGCCCTGGCATCACAGCTCACAGCAACTTCAAACTCTTGGGCTCAATTCTCTTGTGTCAGCATCCACAATAGCTGGGACTACAGGCACCCGCCAGGACACTAGACTGTTTTTTGAGACAAGGGTCTCGCTCTTAGGCTGGTTTCAAATGTGAGAGCTCAGGCAATCCACCTGCCTTGGCCTCCCAGGGTGCTATGATTACAAGCATGAGCCACTATGCCCAGCCCAAACTAATTTTTTAAAAACAAAGACACTTTTGGGCAGCACCTGTGGCTCAAAGGAGTAGGGCACTGGCCTCATATACCAGAGGTGGTGGGTTCAAACCCAGCCCTGGCCAAACACTGCAAAAAAAAAAAAAAAAAAAGACATTTTGAAAAGTAATTTTGGTATATCATAACATTAAACAATGTTAATTTTATAAGGTAATAGTATTTTGATCATGACTGTTAAAAAATGTTCACATCCTTTACAGAGGTATATTGAACTACTTATGGATAAAACATGTCAGGTTGGCTCGGCGCCTGTGGCTCAATTGGCTAAGGCGCCAGCCACGTACACCTAAGGTGGCGGGTTCGAATCCCCAGCCCTGGCCCGCCAAACAACAATGATGTCTGCAACCAAAAAATGGCCAGGCGTTGTGGCGGGCGCCTGTGGTCCCAGCTACTTGGGAGGCGGAGACAGGAGACTCGCTTGAGCCCAGGAGTTGGAGGTTGCTGTGAGCTGTGATACCACAGCACTCTACCCAAGGGGACAGTTTAAGGCTCTGTCTCAAAAAAAAAAAAAGAAAAGAATCGGATATGGCACCTAGGAGCAGCACGCCAACTTCATAACATGTTAACATGTTAATCACAGGTCTTTGGGGATGTCAGCAACAAGCCACTACAGCAAACCTTTGCAAGGATGCCCTTGATACAACTGCAAGGTCTGTCACCCCTGCTGAGCAGTGTGTCTAAATCCTAGGGTCGGGGGGTGACAAATGGATACTTCCCTTGAGGAAGGGAATGAAAAATTCACAAGCCGTTGTTTGGTGGCTCTGAGACTCCATTCTCCAGTATCTAAACTTTGTGCTGTCCCTTGGTTGGTAGTTAAGACCCCTGCTCTGATCTGAGAACAAGATGTGGCTCTAATCCTGTTCTGATACTTCTGGTTTTGACACTTTGGGCAAACTACTGAACTCTTCCAAACCTCCATTGCTTCCTCTTTAATAGAGAAATCTACTGGGCCTCCCCTGGGAGGATTCAGTGAGCTGATGCCTGTGAGGTGCTGCGCGCAGCTCCTCACTAAATATTGATGAGCGCCATCATACTCATCAAGCCCCCACTTGGCACACATTTCTCTCTACTCCAGTCACAAAAATGCGGAAATAACCAAAGGCGAAGGGCCAGCGAGGTGGGGGAGGGGAGGTGGCACAAAGGAGCTGTGCATTCCGACACTGGCTCATTCACCCTGAAAAAGCAAGATGTGACAGAGGGTTTGGTGCCACTCCGTTCCAGAGAAAACAAAAGCTCAGATGAGCTGGGCCCTGCAAGAGAATCCCAACACTGCAATATTGTGAGCAGACAGCTCAGGCACTCTGGGGAGCGGAGCGCTGGAGACAAAGTAGCTTTGTGGAAATGGAAGCAGCAACTCTAATCAGGCCGGGCCATCTCACCCTAACCTACTGTTACCTTTCAGGTTTACCAAAAGAACTACTGGACCCTCTCAGAAGGCAAGGAACTTGCATCGAATCTAAATCAACCAGTCTTGGCAGCTCCATTGTGTCTGAATTGTGCTCGTTGGATGTTAGATTAGAAAATGTCTGGGAAGCACCAGGTTTGGCAACAGAAAATACCGAGGATGCCTTCATGCTACCATGAAAATAAGGAGATAGTTAATTTCAGCAGTGATCACGAAGGTGCTGAGTGATTCCCATGTGTGACCTTTTGTCCTCTTTCTCCCCTCAACACAGAGAGACCGCTCAACCTCACCTCAGAGCCAGTACTTAAGAGTATTGGTGTAGGGCGGCACCTGTGGCTCAGTGAGTAGGGTGCTGGCCTGTATACTAAGGGTGGCAGGTTCAAACATGCCTGTGCCAAACTACAACAATAACAAAAATAGCTGGGTGTTGTGGTGGGCACCCGTAGTCCCAGCTACTCAGGAGGCTGAGGCAGGAGAATCACCTAAGCCTAAGAGCTGGAGGTTGCTGTGAGCTGTGACACCAGTGCACTCTACCAAGGGCGACAAAGTGAGACTGTCTCTTAAAAAAAAAAACAAAAAAACAGGTATCAGAGTCATTTTCCCAGCAAAGGCAAGCTAAGAAATGAACCCAAATTATTTTCTTTTTGAGATGATTCCATCAAGACGTTTGGCATGGTGGTTAAGCCCCCTTTGTTTTATGCATGGAGGCCTCCACATAACTCCTGAGATACACATAAGAGTTTATGCCTTTTACATGTGCAGATTTCACATACACAGTTCCATTTTTATGTACTAGACTATTTCCTGCTATAGGGGCATCGTTGGCGCCCTCAGCTCCCCTCTGGCTTAGCCTCTGCCTGGTGTCTGAGGGGAGTGGCCACCTTCCAACCAGGCAAAGCATTGAGAACAAGTAGGCTTGTGGTCAGAGCTGCTCTGGGACCTCTAAAAGGAGAGGGGGCTTGCAGGAACCGTGGCCACCTCTGTACAGCCCTGCCAGCTGCAAAAGTAAGGCTAACCCCGTATTTTTCAACCTTTGTTATCTCACATCACACTTGAACCTATAGTAAAACTTCTTCGACACATTTAAATTATGTTGATCAAAAAAAGTAAAAAAAAAAGAATATACTTACCATGCTTTAAATTTCTTTCAAAAACAATTTAATGAATGATCTTTGAAAATTTTTACAGGACAAGAATGATGCTGGCTGAACAAATTCATGAGGAAATTAAATTTTTCCTTTGTATCTCATGGGAAAATGAGACTCTTCTCTGTGACTAGGCTTAAACCATAATGTTACTACAGCTTTCATTTAAAGGTAATGGCTATCGGTTACTACACAGAATCTGCTAAATGATTAGGTTTATACATGACATACAGGAAAGTTCGCTGAACTAGTGCAAATTTCTTAGCTTAATAAATTTACAAGTGCCAAGGTAAAAGAAAAAAACAATCAAGTCAACGCTGTAAAAGTTATCAGGGAAAGAAAAAACAAACAAACGACTTTGGCCCAGGGAGTTACCCGGGGTACTCTAGGAGGCTCGGAAGCAGGGTCTCCCAGGGCCTTGCCCTGCCCTTGTCTCCTCTCACTGCATAGCCTCCCAGGAGGAATTCATCCACCTGCTTGGCCACTGGGGATCTCCCTCCCAGACCTCTCTACAATGCTCTGGGACAGGCGTCAACAAACTTCCTGTAAAGGGCTGGAGATTATTTTAGCCTATTTTCGGCTCCATAGACCACACATTCTCGGTTGTGCATACTCAACTCTTCCTTGATTGTGCTAAAGTAGCCAGAGTCTGGCTGTGTTCCAATAAAACTTTATTTGCAAAAACAAGCAGAGGGCAGGGTTTGGTCTGTGTACCCGTAGTTTACTGACCCTTGTTCTCAGATCTGAGAGCCAACTAGGCATTTCCACCTGAAAAATTCCACAGTTGCTTCAAAACTCAACATTTCAAGGCTAGACACACTCTCTTTTACCCCAGTCTTCTGTAAACAAAGCACCAATGCTTATGTGCTGAGAGCTAACCCTGGGGCAGCATCCTCACTCTCCACCCTGGCATCCCACAGTCCAGCACAGATCATATTAATTCTAACTTTAAAGTCTCTCTCGTGTCCCGCTGCAGTTACAAATGTTCCTCGAATGCAGGGACTGTGTCTTACTCATGTTTCTAACCATTTCTTCTTTTTGTTGTCTGGTTTGTTGTCTGGGATATGAAAGGAGCTCTAAAAATGTTTGATGAATCAATGAATGACAGAGCTGTTGTAGTAACTTAAAGCAGTGTTTCTTAAGCTCCATGTGCGTGCATCCCACCTGGAGACTGGGTTAATGCAGATTCTGATTCACTAGGTCAAGCATGCGGCCTGACGTTCTGCATTTCTGTCAAGTTCCCAGGATGCTGAGTGCTGCTGGTCTGTGGACCACGCTTTCAATATATATCAAGGATCTAGGAAACACCCATGGGTCCCAAAGTGCCCAAACACAAAGAGATTTCTTCCTCAGTTTTGATGCCTATGTTGACTTCTTTCCATGGGCATTTCATTAAATCATTACTTGCACCTAATTAAAACTCCAGAGGGATTAACAACATAGTTTATGGCACCAAACCACTTTTAAGTTTGCAGAGTTTACGCATATTTCCATTTCTATGCCTCAGACTATTTGCTGTTTCAATTACTTCCTTTTTCCCTGTCTACTTCTGTCCCTTGGTGCCCACTTAATTTAATTTAAACACAACTGTGCTCATTATCTGTGTAGCGATCCTTCTACAGTTGCTGTGCCAATGCAAGGCTTTCTTATCAAGATGTGTTACTTATCATGATTCTGCAAATGTCTTAAATAAATTATTATTGTTCAGAAATTCAAAAGAATGGTCTGTTTTCCCAGAACTCTAGTACAATGACCAAATCGAAACCTATTTTCAGGCCACCTACACCCCTTTTTCTAGCAACAAAACACTTTTTTATCAGCAGAGCATATAATTGCTTACAGAGTTCCAAGGACCATATGATTCTCCCCCTACCCACACCATCTCTCACGACGAGGAGAATATAGGAAGGTTATCTGGATGAACTCCATACTCCAGGAAAGCTGAGCTATTTGCTTTGGCAAGTTGAAAGTATAAGCCCCACATTGTGGCAAAAAAAAAAAAAAAATCACATTTTTTTGTAAGAACTCAGTAAAGTCCGATATCACGTAGGGGGCAGCGGCTCTGGCTAGATCAGACTCTGCCTGGAAACTGGCTTTTAGTGTAACGAAGTCACGGATCTGTAACATGTAGGCTACTGTGCACTATGTAACGTCAGCAGTTTGGATAATTACATTTCCTCCAACAGTTCTTCAGGAACTTGCACAGGCACTGAATTGTGTCAGAAAATGGGTGTCATACTGACTAGGTGATCCTAACCAGGCTTTTTCCACTACTAAATTATAGTAAAATGCACTATAATCAACTCATATAAATGGCTCTCTCCCTGTATTTATCTCCAGTAAAGAAAATCAAATTGCCTTACCTGGAATTACAGAAGAAAACCATTACAAAGGTACGGCAGTTTTGTAACTGACAAGCAATTTATATGGTTTTATTATACATCATATAGATGACAAAAATTCCCATTTATCCAGAATCTAAATGACCAGGAAGCTCAAGTAAAATGTCTTTACTAGGAATTGGCTTTCATATCCACAGCGATAGGTAACCACAAGATCCTGAGGGACTTTGAGATCATCAAAGAAATGTTAATGCTCACAGAATTTTAGAGTTAAAAGAGATTTGGAATCCATGTGGTCCAACTTGCCCATCTGGCACCTGAGTGTTGAGCCCAGAGGAAAGAATAACTTGCCTGATGAAATAGTGTCAAAACAAAGCCTAGAACCCAGTTTGATTCTAAGTGCTCTACTGATTCAATGGTATTAAATACCATCTTTTTGTGTGTTCTAACAATTAGAAACCTATTAATTCATGTATAGTTTATCTTATTTAAATTTCAACATGCATCATGAGAATTCCTTCCTGCTTTGTCTTAGCATTTTCATAATTTTTAAAAAATCATTTTACCTCCATTGGTAGGTAAGACTTCTAAGTACAAAGATTTTTTAAAAAATCATTTGCCTCCATTAGCAGGTAAGATTTTTAAGTACAAAGATTTTTTTTTTTTCATTTCTGCACTGTTCTATCACTTACATTGTCCAGCATAACATGAGAGGTCAAGAATATTTGTTGATGGGCGGCACCTGTAGGTAGGGTGCCGGCCACATACACGGAGGCTGGTGGGTTCAAGCCCAGCCCTGGCCAGCTAAAATGACAAGGACAACTACAACAAAAAAATGGCCAGGCATTGTGGCGGGTGCCTATAGTCCCAAGTACTTGGGAGGCTGAAGCAAGAGAATTGCTTGAGCCCCAGAGTTATAGGTTGTTGTGAGCTGTGATGCCATGGCCCTCTACCCAGAGTGACAGCTTGAGACTCTGTCTCAAAAAAAAAAAAAAAGAATATTTGTTGAATGTTTAAAAAGTGAATCAAATATGATAATCCTCAAACATATCACTACATTATCAGAACAGCCCATTCTTTATACCCTCTATTTGACTTTTTTCCAGAACTTCACATGTACCAGGCACTTTACAAGGCTGGGGTGTACCTCAGAGTAATAGGTTTATTTTATTCTTTCAGGGAGCTTAATTTAAGGTGATCCTATTATTGTAACCTCCTAATGCAATGTCATCTCTTATCAGTTTAATTCTGCAGACAGTACCTACACATTACTCCCTGAAGGAATCATTTTCCTTTTCAACCTGAAGCTAGGACTCATGATTCAGCAATCTGCTTCCTGGAATCATATGGGGAAAATTGCAATATTTGTGCTAACCTGTCAAAGCTTAGAAAGGTGGAGCAGATCAAAATAAGTAGGATTTGCCAGGCAATTCTGACTTACTCTCTCTGCCTCAGAGAAAACCATCACAAAGTAATACGTTTTCTAAGTAGGGGAAGATCCTTGTGTGAGAAGCATACATAGTTTTGGGTATCTCATTTACTTGTTTTTGAGTTCCCAAAATAGAGGGGAAGATATGGCTTTGTTCCTCAGAAGTATGATAAAAGTCATAATTTCATAAGAATTCAGGATATTGTATAATATTTTTATAATTGAGTACTAAATTAAATAAGGTTAGTGCTTCTATCTTGAGGATGCTAGTATTTTAACACTGGAATTAGTTCCCAGGGATTTTGCAGCACTTAAAATTCTCCTGCCCACATAAACCCACAATGTTGATTTGATCAAGTGCCACCTTACAGAGGGGATACGTGACTTTATTCCATTCCAGAACAGTTCACAAGACACCAGAAAAATAAAGAGCAATAGAGTCTCCATTATTCACCCTTCCATGAAAATGAAAATAATTTTAAAAATTGTTTTCATTTTGGTTTGGATTCCTACTTAACCTCCCTGTTCCCTTAACTGGTCTTCCTGAACACGTTGCCTCCCATCTAAGGGAACTTTCACTTCTTGGATTTCTCAGTGAATTAATATTTTGCCCAGATCTCATCTTCCAGACTATACAACATGGTCTGGGACACACACTGTGCTGTATTTATCTTTATTATCCTTCTTGGATGTCAGTGCAGGCGTATCATAGACAGTAATCACTGGGCAATATTTGTTGATGATGAATTTTTTGTTTTTGGAAGTGGTGATGTAACTTGCCAATTCCTCTTCTGGGTTAAAATATTTTTTAAATTTTAAATTACTTTTAATTGTTACAAAATACAACATGAAAGGTACCATCTTAAAGGTTTTTATATGCACAGTTCAGTAGTACATTCACGCTGCTGTGTAACCAATCTCCAGAGCTCTTTTTATCTTGCAAAACTAAGACTACACTGGTTAAAAAGCAATTCTCCATCCCTCCCACCCTTCTGCCAAGATTCGACTTTCTGTATTTGTGCATGTGACTAGTGCACATGTAAGTGCAATTACACAGTATTGTGTTTTTTTGACTGGCTTATTACATGTAGCATAATGGCCCCAAGGTGCACCCATATTGTCACCTTTGACCCTTGGATTACGTCCTCCTGTTGGCTATGGTGAATAATGATGCTATCAACACCAGTGTACAGGTATCTCTACTCAAGACTTTGCCTTTTACTCTTCTGGGTACGTAACTCAGAAGGAAAATTGCTGAAACTTATGGTCCCAAGCCAATATCACGCTTGTATATACTGACAAGTATAAAGGACAGGAGGGTTTTTAAAAGTAGGATCCCAAGAATACCCTGGGCAGAATGAGTCCATAATCAAATGGGAATGGAAGCCCCTGGACAGGATGTGCAGAGTCTGTGACTCTGAGGAGTTCTTGCATTCTGTATGATTTTTAAAAAATAAACATCCACAATGGATCATACCCCATAAACTACCTTAAGACCCCCATCATGGCCTTAGAAGAGATAAGGGCTACAAGCATGAATAGCCAGAAGGGAGAAGAGGGAGAAAACAAGAATCAAAGTATCCATAAAAGAATTCTTGGAAGAATTTTCCCAAGTGGAGCATAGCAGGAATGAATGTGTTTGGATTTAGAAAGCATCGTCTTTGTTTCCTGACTCGCCACGTATGACTGTTACTATAAGGCCAGTATTTCTCTAAGTGAGATGTTGCTCAGAGTGTGGCCCACCTTAGCGGTTAGTACCGAGCTGAGCAGCGGACTGCAGGGAGCCTGAGGCCTCAGGAGACTATATCTGCCTCACCTGCTGTGTGAAGATGTTCTCACTATTCCAGGGTCCTTCTATTTCGGGGGAATGCTCCCAATGTGGCTTCACAGGGCCTTGGCTCTTTCTCCTCCAACCCCTTTAAAATGTGACCCCCTTTTCCTGGGTAAAGACTTGAAGGTAGGCACTAACCCAGCATTTCCATACACCTCAGAAAGGCTGAGCAGTCAGGACTGAGGCTGAGGAGACTTGGCCATGGGCAGGTCACCAGTGATTTGCAAGCTGGTCCAGTGAGCTTGGAGGTCCAACTGCAAAGGGTTAAAGTGGTCTGACAGGGATATAGAAATACTTCTCAGACTTTTGGTGCAGAGTTTGACCAAGAGAATATCTGCAAAAGATTATGTTCTGGAAATCTGAGTTGCAAGATTGCCCAAGATTCAGGATAACAATTGATCAATGCAGAGGCTTTCTGTGATCCCCCCACGGCCATTAGAAGTGAACGTAGGATCCAAGGAACGAGTCCTTTCCATTCATGGACACTGGAGTGTGGGGAGACGAGAGTGAAGAAATAGCATATTCTCGTGGTACATTTTTAACTTAGTATTTTGCAAGTATAATCAGATATTTCTATTCCTGTAAGACTCCATTTGTTTTAAAACAATGCCATTATTTGGGAATAGTCTGAGTTTCTTAGTACCTCAGTTTCATTTCAATAAATGAGACCCCAGTAAAATGCATTCCTCGAGCAAGAGGAATAAATTATTTTTCAGTGCTCTACTCCGTATAAGGGGTGGGTGGCAGCACGTCATGGAGGAACAGGTTCGCCTACGGAGGAGACTTTAGACAATGAATCCTTCTGAGTATCTGCTTTGTTACTAGCAAATCAGAAATAATATCTACATTGTGAGGTTGCTCTGACCTCTAAAGAGGAGTTAGCTTGTCTTCCTTCCTTCGGCCCCCAAATGAAATCCACAGCACTTGGCAACACGTTTTGGTCAGATCAATTCCTCTCTACTTTA
The DNA here is from genome assembly GCA_963574575.1 of Galagoides demidoff. Classification (NCBI taxonomy): domain Eukaryota; kingdom Metazoa; phylum Chordata; class Mammalia; order Primates; family Galagidae; genus Galagoides; species Galagoides demidoff. The sequence goes on from CAUYQV010177993.1 coordinate 10,767, forward strand.
CCTACAGGTTGAAAGAAAAATCCCACTACGCTTCATGAGTTTTGATCAACTGTTCAAAAATACGTATTTGGCAAGGTGCAAGGGAAAAGAAATTAAGAAAAAAGGAGGCAAAGAATGAGGCAGGAAGCAACAGAAGGCATTGAGATGGTTTCTCAAGAGAATAGGGGGAGAAAGGCAAAAACGAAAAAGCAGAAAAGATGAGCAAGAAAGAAGAACATTAAGTGAGAGGAAAGGTGGTGCCTGTGGCTCAAGGAGTAGGGCACTGGCCCCATATGCCAGAGGTGGTGAGTTCAAACCCAGCCCCGGCCAAAAACTGCAACAACAACAACAAAAAGAAGTGAGGGGAGGATTATACATTGTAGTTTCAAACGAGATATTTCAGAGCATCAAGGAGCACCAGGCAGTCCTGATTTGACCACTGACAGGCCACTTGACAGGCTACTTACATTTGATCAGTTGCAGAGCTCTTCCATGACAAGTGAAGGACAAATTTGTATTAATTTCCAGTACTATAATTGCTTCGCTTCAAATTACCCCCAAAATTTAAAAGAAGAGAATTATAATGCAATCTAGTGAAGTATGGATACAACAGTCAAAATGACATCTAAATAATACCTGAATCATTTCCCCAATTTACCCTTGACCTTTCCCCTAGTATTGAATTCACCCCCCTCCCCAAACATTGAGGGCAGGAATCATGACCTGTTTTGATACTTGTGTATTTCAGGTGCTGAAAACAATGCCTGGCACAGGGAAGATGCTCAATAAATAAATACTATTGTTTAAATAGTCATTCGATCAGTGTTTATTATGAGATTTCTACATATCAGCCCCTGGGCTGGGCACCAAAACCTACAGATAAAAGACATGATCCCTCCCCTACAATGTGGTAGGGGACAGAACCAGAGAAAAGACCTTACATGGATGGGAAGGAAGCAGCAGCACATAAATACGGTTATGTGTAGAGACGCCAGAGCCACACTGCCTGGGCTTGAACTTGACTCTTCCAGTCCCTACCTGTGATGCCTTGGCAAGTTGCTCAGCCTCTATTTTGCCTCAGTTTTCTCATGTGTAAAGTGGGGCTGTGAATCTCATGGGGACTGGGAATGATGTTGCAAGGATTGCAGGAGTTAAGATGCAGGACGTATGAAGCACCCAGTACAAAGTAAGTACCAAGAAGTGCAGGAGAGACTGAAAGTTTCTACCAGAGGATTCAGAACAAAGAGGGAGGCATAAAGAAGGGTCCATTCTGGGATCACAAGTGGAGCTGTCAGGAAAGACTCTATGAGAACATGTGGCCCTTGAGTTGAGTCTCTCAAGAGGGTCCCATCCTCATGTTGTTGGTGGAGGACTGGCTACCACTTACCAAATAGTGGGAAAAAAGGCCAGGATGTGGGAAGTCCCATCAAAAGACAGCAGAGACAAAGGAAAAGAGAATACGATGGGGAGAGTGGATACAAGAGATGCTAAGGAGGCTTAGCCTACAAGGCTCAGAAGGGTATTAAGCATGGGGGGAGGGAAAGGAAGGGAAAGGTCTGCAGACAGAAGAGCAGGGTATTGAGTTTTTTTACTGCAATTCAATGAACTTGTGTTGTTCTTCAGGTCTCCTTTTCTTTTTATTTTCTTTCTTTTTTTTTATTAAATCATAGCTGTGTACATTAATGCAGTCATGGGGTACAGTGTTCAGGTTTTATATACAATTTGAAATATTTTCATCAAACAGGTTAACATAGCCTTCATGGCATTTTCTTAGTTATTGTGTTGTGACATTTATATTCTACATTTAGAAAGATTCACATGTACCCTTGTAAGATGAACCATAGATGTGGTCCACCAATCAAGTCTCCTTTTCAACACTTCTTATAAACAAGTAATTTTGGGATTCAGTCAATGTTATAAATACTTGTGTCTCCCCCAAATCCTAATCCCCCATGTGCCAGTAGTAGGAAGAGGGTCTTTTGAAGGCGAATATATCATGAGAGTAAAGCCATTGTCCAGGGCATTAGTGTCCTTATCAGAGACACTCGAGGGCTCCATCTTTCTCCTACCATGTAGGATACAGTGAGAAGATCCTTTTATGAAGTAGGAAGTGGACTTTATAAGACACCAAATCTGCTGGCACCTTGAGTTTGGACTTCCCAACCTCCAGAGCTGTGAGAAATAAATTTCTGTTGTTTATCAGCCACTCAGCCTGTGGAATTTTTTTATAGCAAACCAAATGAACTAAGATAGTCATCTAATTTGTAAAATAACATTTCCTATTTTTATGTCCCTTTTGGAAAGAAATGTGTGCTCATTATGGAAAGTTTAAAAAACGCTAATGGACACTAAGAATAAAACACAAATCACTCAGAATCCCATTTGCCACAGTAACTACCCTTTTGTGTTGTTGTTCTTGCATTTTTAACTTTTAAGTTTTAACAATTATGTGTATATAATGGTTGTACCACCTCCTATTTTGATCTTTATCTTTCCATTGTTTACATAAGCATATTATATAATTGAAAAAATTGTATCATACGGTTTCTACTGTTTTATAGCCTGATTTTTAAAAGTTAAATGTGAACACAATTACATGTCATTTAATATTCTTCTACGTGATCAATGTTAATGGATTTCAAGTATTTCACTCTATGGATGTATCATAATTTATTTTTATCTACTCTTTTACATGAACATTTCAGTTGTTGCCTTTTTTTCTATTACTGAACAGTCCTACTGACAAATCTTTGCACACATCCTTGACTTTAGGGTTCCTCTTAACGTATTTCATGTGTGTGACAATGTTGAAGTGTGGGAGAGGAAGTTAGTAGATACATAATGTAGTTTATGGTACTATTCCCAACTACAGCCCCTTGGTTACCCCCACACAGGATACGCCATGTATCCGCCCCATGTGGAGAGACCCAGTTGGGGTAGGAGAATCCTTCCTGGAATCCTTCCCTTCCAGGGAACAGACATTTGGACCTCTCACCCTGAAGCTTTCCTATGAGTTCAGCAGATCAGGATCCATTCAAGGCCAGTGCAGGGCCCATGAGCCTAGTAGGACTCCATCTCCACTCAAGAGATGAGGAACACTCAACCTGCACAGCCAGGTAGCCCAGCACCTTAGAGCTCTACACAGGTGGTGGAGCGAGATATGCATTTGGTGACAAGCCCAGAATCCTCTCATCGGCTCCTAGATCTGAATGAACCATTAGAAGAACACGCAAACAAAATTCCCAAAGTTCCACAACTGGGATTCCATTAAGCCTCACTTACTCCTCTCTTTACCACTTTCTGGGTTTGGGCATTCTGCCTCTCAGACTGCCACGTAACCACCAGCTCAAGGTAAGCTAGAAAGGAAAATGACACTAGGAATGACAAGGAGAAACAAGATCAGAAAACCAGCCCCCCTCCCCCACAGGGCCTCTGGGAATATACTGATAGTATGTGGGGGCTGGGGGAACAAGAGGGTGAATGGTTTGGCCTCTGTGAATGTGTAAGGGGGGGAAGAGTTAGGGCTTCTGAAGGGGGTGACACCCTGCTCAAAAATAAAAGAGCAGGATCAGTCCAAGTAAGAAGAGCAGTCCTCTGCCCAGTCTGCCCATCTGGAAGCCTGGACTCGCATTCTAAAAGCAGAAGGGCAGTGACATTCCAAGCACTTTTTTGAATCCTAGCCCAAAGTCTATTATTTCTAAAACTACCCACAAAACACAAAACAAAAAAACAAAAACAAGCTTTTGGCTGCTTCTTGAAAGTTATTACTGTAAAAGACCATGACCTATTTATTCTGCCTTTGGAGTGACAGTAGACTCCCTCTGGACGGGGTCTGTGCTTTCTACTCATTCACATGTCAGATCGTTCAGGCCTCCACTCATCACGCAGTAACTCTTATTGATTGGTGATCGACTCTACACAGGACATGGTGTTGTCAGCTTTGCACATGTGGTCGTGAGCAAAGCTGACAAGTCCTTGCCCTCGTGCAGCTCTGGTCTTGGTGGGACCACAATTAACAAAGAGACAGATTATTAAGTGTAAGGTGCTATGGAGGAAATAAGTAAGATACCAGCAGAGAGCCTATCAAGGCAGACCTGGCCAGGGTGACTGTGAGAATCACGTCTGAGCAGGGGGCAGAACAGTGTTGCCATCCACCCACCATTGGAGTTTCCTCCTAGGCCACACATATGGTGAGGTCATGAGGATTATGGCTTCCCATTCCCATCCCAATGTGATGCTTCCCGTTTCCAAGCCTGGCCTCCAGGGGGCTCCACACATTCCTTATTTCTCACAGGTCAACGCAGAGATCCTGCTGAGGATTCTGAGAAAGCACAGGGGCCCAGGGGTAGCATACAGGGGTCTCAAGGTGGACTGACATAATGGCCAAGTCCTATCTCTGATACACACACCCCAACAACATTGTGTGACTTGGGGACAGATAGTTGTATTGTTTAAACCATTAAGATTTTGACTCGTAAGTGATCACATTTAGACTGTTCTGACTGACAGAGGAGGAAGGGTTAAACCAGTGTTTTTCAACCTTTTTTTTATCTCATGGCACCCTTGAACCACAGAACTTAACTTCCATGGCACACTTCAATTATGTTGATTAAGAAAAAAAAGAGTTAAAAAAGAATGTACGTATTGTGCTTTGAACTTCTTTTGAAAATAACTTAGTTAATGACCTTTAAAAATCTTTGTGGCACGCCTAAAATCCTCTCACAGAACACCGGTTAAAAATCACTAGGTTAGGTTAAAGCCTGAAAGATGGGAAGAAGTCTGTTGTTGGAAGATGGAGAAAGGGCATTTGAGACAGAAGAAAGAGCATGACCCAAGGGCCTGAGGTAGAAAGTATGAGGAATTGAAGGGGCTCTGGAGGAGTGGAAGCCAGGGGAGTGGAGAGGTGACAGCAGGCAAGGCTGGGGAGGACAGAGGGGAGAGGAGGCAGAACCCGTGGACAGCAGGACAGAGCTGGTTTATTCCACTTCCTCCATACTTTTCCAGCTCCCCAAACACAGCTGTACTTATGCCAAGATACTCAGTAAATACTTTAAGCCGATTTATTTAAACTGAGCAAAATCCAGAAAGATATAATGCTAAGTCCATTCATTTCCTATTGTTGCTGTAACAAATTAGCACAAACCTTGTGGCTTAAAAACACACACATTTATTGGCTTACGATCTGGAGGTCAGAAGTTCAAAACAGGTCCCACTGGGCTAAAATCAAGGTGTTGTCAAGGCTGGGCTCCTTCTGGAGGCTCTCGGGAAGAATCTGTTTTCTTACCTTTTTCAGCTTCTGGAAGTTGTCAGCCTCGCTCAGCTTTTGGTTCCTTCCTCTCCTTTCAAAAGCCAGCAGCATGGCATCCACAAGTCTGTCCCTGATGCTAACATTCCTCCCTCTCTCCTTCACTTAGGAGGATTATTGTGATTACTCTGGGCTCACCCAGTAATCCAGGATAATCTGGGCATCTCAATCAAGGTCAGATGATTAGCAATCTTAAATTATCTGAAACCTTAACTCCCCCTTGTCATGTAACAATACATTCACAGGTTTCACGTCTCTGGGGGAAACCTTACTCCACTCACCATAGTAGGAACGCCGTTCCTCGTACATAGAGGTTGAATAACCGTCCTTACCAACCTTAAATCTCTAACTCATAGATCTCCTTCGTTCTTTTCCTTCAAACAGGATATTTTGAAAGATTGGCTCTCCAAAATGAATTGAATATATTATGTATTTACTTACAGATAATGATTTCCATTAGATTTATATTTTTTACTCAGCTTTTAAAAATGTATAAAAGGGGTTACAGACTCCTAAAAATATCTGAAGGTATCCTGAATTGGAAGGCAGTAGATTCACAGACAAATGAGCTTCTCAAGTCTTAGCTAGTTCCTTAGCATTTAGCTGAAGGGGAAACAGAGAATATGGATAGGATGCATGTGGGGCATGTTTTCCTTCTGCTGTCCCCCAAAAGGGAGTACTAGGATGCTCCCTTAAAAATGTCATTACAAGAAAATTATGTTCTTAAGACTAAAGAGGCCTGGACATGACCAATCACATTGGAAACACCAAAGACTAATCATTACACATGCTTCACACCTCTGGAGGGAAATGCTCCTTATTATGTCAGAAGATGGGAATCTGGCAACTCTGCAGAATGCAAATCACCCAAAGCCATTCCACATGAGCTGGCCTGGTTACATCCTCCTGTCATCTCTGAAGGAGGCTAACACAGCTACTGGGCAGGAGGGAGCTTGGAACAATTCTTATATATTGATTATACTGGGTTAAGTGACCTGTTACAATATTTAAATAATACACAAAACACTTGAAAAATCACCTTGGACACAAGATTCCCTGGACATTTGTTTGTTCCCGGAGGGTGAATTTGTCACAGGTCCAGGATGTTCATGGAGCACCTGCTCCCTGGCACTGTGCTTTCTCTCAGCACCACGGTCACTCTTCCTGCCCTGTCCCCTCCTCTCGTGTACACCCCTCTACTGAATCAGCCCTTTCCAGCGACATGGCACAGAGGGATTTTTCTCTTCCCATCACTGTCCTTTCTTCCACATTTGCTGCTTCATGGATCCTCTTTATTATTTATTAAACAAGCAACTGAATCAGAACATTTCTTCTTTCTTTTACAAAAAGCCAGTACTTTCATCTTCAGGAGATGCCAATAATTCATTTCTCAGCAAATGCTTGCCTCAATGATGGGTTTTAAGGTTGAAACCCCCTCCCAGGAAACTGATAAAGCAATACAATGCTTTCAAGTCTGCTTCTTAAGACGCAACCAGTTCAGGGACCAGTGATTTATTGACTTACGCTGCACGCTATCGACTAAGTCAATGAATAATCGCCTACTGGCTTCCATAACAAATCCTAAATGGGGCCTAAGTTACAAGGGGACAGAAAGCAAATCGTAGCACTGGGAACATTCTGAGATACACGTACTTGCCTGACAATGACTGCACACTTTGCCCCTCAAGAAGTGAGTGTCCTAGATATGAAACCCAGAAGCCGAACCCACAGAGATCAAGTAAGTGTGTGGCTAGTAAGTCTGGCCGGAGAAAAGGAGAGGGAGAGAGGAAGGAGGTGGGAGAGACTGAGAAGAGAAGGATGAGGAGGAGAAAGAAGAGGAAGGAGGGGCGAAAGAGAAGGGGAAAAGGGGAGGGAATGAAGAAGCTTCCTGTTTACTGTGGATGTGCTTTCTCGTTCAGAAGAATACAAGTTGGGTCTGAAGAGTTAGTTTCTGGGGAACCAACATGGCTTTCTGCACAAGTGAACATCATCAGACTTTTCATTCTGTCAGAGGCAAAGCAAATCACTCACTCTACAATTGCTCTGATTACTCAGTCTCTAAAAATTATCCAGCTATTGACTCAACTTCCCATTTTATCATGCCTGTAAGATTTAACAAATGCCAATTTTTCTTACAAATCTCAAGCTTTGTAGCAAGTCAGGGTAAGTGTCAAAGCTAAGAAAAGCCAGCATCACAGAAGTGATTATCTTTGGGGGTTGTTGGTGGCTGAATAACTATTTTCTGATTTTAAGCACAGAGAACAATGAATAGAGGATAAAGGATGCTTTTTTTTTTTTATTGCTATTTATACCTCTAGTACCTAGAGGGGTTGCCGGATATGGCAACAGATAAAAAAATTACTAGATAATCATATTTTATATTTCTTTGAAACCTTATACATACTCTTCTCCTGGGGTGTTTTCATGGGTTCCTCAGAGAACTTAGCTCTCATCCCACAATCACTGGGACCTCCAGTGGCCTATAGCCTCCCCAATGCAGTAAATGCTAGCTGCTCACAGCTCTTTCCTCAGCCACTCAGAGGCTCACTCTCCCCACCACCTCACCTCCAGGACAGGATCTAAGATACCCTCACACTATCTGACCTTGGGGCCTGGCCCACGTCTGGCTCACAGACAGCAATCACATCCTTGGACCTGACTACTTCTAGATACCAAATCAGCTCCAAGGCAGGAATCTCAGAGCAACTTGCCCTTAAAATTTTTCAGAATGCATCAGGTCCAAGTCTACTATGTCCCTCCTAATGCCAGCAACTTTATTTAAATCCTCTAAGAGGTCTGGTTGAAGTCCATCTCTCTGGGCTTGGGGAAGAGGCAGGGACCTCCTCCACCTCCCTTTCATAGTCTGCTCCAATAGTCCATGGGTGACAGGGCTTGAGAGTCACAAAGCCAGTTCATGTGCTTATCTTCACACGCCTACGAGGTGGTCTCACACCAAATTTTCAAATATATTGAGTACTCAGCAAAAAATGAGAATAAAATAGTCCCACTTAACATAGTATTATATGAGTATTCTATTTCACACTAAAATATCAAATGTTAGAGACAGATTAATTAGGACAGTTACTATTCACTGGATCACATTATACATTGCTACATGGTGTTTGGTTATGAGGCATCATCTCCGTCTACAATTACAGCTTGGCAGAATCTCTCCGTTTTTTTTCTTTGCTCCCTCAGTCATTTTTGATTTCTTAACTCTCAGCCATGCCTAGCATCATATCAAGCTTCCATGGGGAACAAAAGATCAAGTTTTAGTCATCTGTGAAGTTGGTCGGCTCTGTCCTTTTCCAACTCATGTCCTCTCCTTTCTTCCTGTACTTCCACTATGAACATTAAAGTTAGGAGAGGATTTTTAAGTATTAACTCCAGTGGCTTTTTGCGTGTTTATTTATATTTTGTGCCTGTACCCAGTGGCCCTGACCTTTATACCTGGCACTGCACTTAGATTCTCAATGAATCCAAAAACTAATATATATTCCATTTTGTTAATTTATTTATCTGTCCATAATGGCTTCTTTCCACCTTTTGACTATTGTGATTATGTTGATATGAACATTTGTATACAATTAATTATTTGTTAAAGTCCCTGCTTTCAATTCTTTTGGGTGGCAGAGAGTAATTTTAAAAAGCATTCTAACGCAGATGCAGGGTGGCTCATGCCTATAATCCCAGCTTTTGGGGAGGTTGAAGCATGAGGATGGCTTGAGCTCAGGATTTGGAGGCTTCAGTGGATTGTACCACTGCACTCCAGCCTGGGCAACAGAGAAGTAACCCATCTCAAAAAAAAAAAAATGCATTCCATAAAAGAAAACTAGGAACCATTACAAAAATATAAATAATTAAATTACCTCTTATAAAGATTCAAGAAAGAAGCCATAGTTAGGGTTTTCCAGGCTGATATTATAAAAGCTTTTCAAGAAAAAATGATGAAGGACTTTGTGGACTCTATATATAATGACAATAATCAAAGCAATTAGTAGCAAGTTTTAAACTGGTCATTAATATGTTTAATAAAAAAATCACAGGGCTGTGTCTGTGGCTCAAGGAGTAGGGTGCCGGCCCCATATGCCAGAGGTGGTGGGTTCAAACCCAGCCCCAGCCCAAAAAAAAAAAAAAAATCACAGCTTTAATTCTCAAACTTGACTGACAGAAAATATACTCATGCACATTTCTTATGGTATTGCTACTTGATACATACATACATAAATGTTTTTAAAAACATTTCACCTGGTAGTAAGCAGCCTAAGGCATTGCATGATTTATTAGATAAATTCCTTTCCATGTTCCATCAGGTGCCTACAAATAAATCACATTTTAAATAGGTGAGGACTAGGAGGGCTTGTTGTTTAAAGTATTCCTGGAAGAGGAGGAATGCTTTCGAAAAAGATTCCTTTTGTTATTCAAATAATCACCTGCTTTTTCTCTGCTTCATGAATTCAGAATTTTATGTTTTGCCATTTTTCCTTTGGAACGTAAGAAACTCTTCAAGTCTTAAAAATGAATCCCTACTTTTTTGTAACTTTCCTAACTTAACTCATCATGTCATTTTGTTGGTTGTATCTTTGGCTGTTTTGAGCACAATGAATTGAGCTTGTACAATCACTCAAAATTGAGAAAGAATATAAAAGGGCAACGTTTTCCCAAGATTGTCCATCCAGAAGCCAGTGTGAACGGCCTAGAAAGATGCTTCACGGCCTAATGAACCTCCTGAGCCCGCTGCCCACCTCCTCTCACCAGCTGGCCTTTGCTCCTCATAGCTCACTAATGCTCAGTGCTTGTTTCTTCTTTGCTCAGGGTCTTTCTTGCCTCACACTGGCCCTAAAGACATCAGCACCTCTTGTTTGGTCTGCTGCCACCTGTCTCCCTCATCCTACACCCTGTTTACCTCTGCTGTAACGTCCACACTCCTCGGATGGACATGTGAGACCTTCCATAATCTGACCCCAATCTTTCTTTCCAGTCCTATTTGTACTCAGTGCTTAGGGCCCTGAAGCAGTCTACTGCCACTGGGTCCCTCTGGGCTCCTGCCTCTCTTTAGTCTGTGCACTTTCTCTGCTTGGAATCCCTTTCCGCTTCCGAATGTCCCCGTGCGGTGGCCCATGCCCCTGCTGCTTCATCCACCAGGTACCCCTGCGCCTCCTCCATGGAAACTCACACTTTTATCTGCGTTCTCATGGAGACTTACCTACTTGTCACTCAAGATGCTTGTTACTTTCTACCCCACATACCAGTTATTTGTGTCTCCATCTCAGTCTCTCAGGCCTCCTATCTATTAATAATACAAGCTCAGCAAAAAATCAGGAATTATTGTGGGTACCAAGTGGTATTAGTAACCTCATTCATAATTGTATTACTCTTAAAAGAAGTCAGAGTTTTGAGGTATGTGCAATAATAATAAAAAGAAAACATTATATACATTTTGTGTGTTCTAGATTTATTATCTATCATGTCCAGACCCCTAAAAAAGGTGACATTCCCAGCCTCCCCTGACATGTAAGTACCATGAAGCACAAAGCTAGTAAGAAGTGGTCAGGGTCGAGTTATCAGGTGAGCACGAATCTCTGAAAGCAACAGAAGAACACAGATCACTCCAGCACGAAGGTCAACCACACGCCCTTTCCTAAGGTCTCCAGACGGCACCACCAAAGGGGTCGGGAACTCACGATGTGGATCCACATCATCACGAGTTCCCATGATAAACAAGAAGTGAAGAGTGAACATGCTCTCTTATGACGACAGAAATCGCCACAGCTCAGCGCTGGTAATGTTCTCTAGGACAGATTCCCTTTCTTACTCCAGAGAAGCCATTAACAGAGTGTTCTTCAGAATCTGCCCAACTCCCACAGGCAAATCTCCCCTCCAGCATGGATCCCGTCCTAGAGGTGACTTTTGCCACTCAGACTAGTGGCAAAGTTTCCCAAGGAGCGTTCACTTGCATCCCTGTAAGGCAATGTATAAGTTCATTTGGTTTCTGGCTTTAGTTATGCCTCTTGGGACTTCTAAATAGAGTTAAAGCACTTTATTATTCCCCCACCCCTCACTTTTTCAATGGAGTACACACAAGTCCTTAGAAAGAATGGTTTTCATGTTGCCATTCTTTTATTAATAAAAAACATACAGTGGGAAGAAATCCATGCCCAGAGCATGGGAATCCCTGCGGGCTGAAGGTCTGGAAGGTAAGTACTCCCTTGGAGGTATCTTTCCTCTCTCTGGAGTGTCCAACATCTTGCTATTATGTCACTCCATTGCACTCAAACTAGGAGCTATTTACCCAATAGCATCGGGAATCTTTATAAATGTGGCATTTTACCATGCCTTAATAAAAAACGTGACAGAGCTAGAATTTTTTTAAAGGTGATTACGCATGGGCAAACCTTTCCATTTCTGGAATAACCCTGGCGGAGGGCTTCTCAGTGACAGCTCGTATTTCTTCAGCATGGACTATCTGTGGCCTGGGGTGCCTGTGGACAGCTCAGCAGCCAAGATCATGCCAACTCTCCATCCACTGGGACCCGACGCTCAACGTCTCAGTCATCGGTGAGGCCTCCCAGAAGATCTGGCTGGCTCAAGGCCCTCTGCCAATTTGCCTAATCCCCTCTTCTGGCAAAGGCAGTAATAACCACTGAGGCCAAATCTACAGTAGTCAGTAACTTGTTTATTAGGGGCTCTGAGCTGCTGAAAGCATTTGCCTAGTCTCACTAACAAATATTATGAAAAGAGGTGGGTAAGTGGGCTCAACCGCCAAGTCACATTGGAATTTGTCTAAGATACCAGGTGAAAACATTGGCAGGAAAAGCCTCCATAACCATAAATGGAATCCCTCACATTTTAACTATTTTTCTTGGGTCCTGAAGTTTATATTTGTGGAGTCTCTGCTAAATAATTGGCATGGTATAGATGCAATTTCACAAGTGACTTCTCATCATAATGTCTAAACCAGTGGTTCTCAACCTTCCTGATGCTGCGACCCTTTAATACAGTTCCTCATGTTGTGGTGACCCCCCAACCACAAAATTATTTTCGTTGCTTTTTACATGAGGATCTAGAAGCTGCCTAATAGTCACAAAGAAGCAGAAAGGAAAATCCCCCGCAGGAGGCCATTTACAAGAATGATCTTTTATCTGATTTTAAAGAAAGTGTGTATCCATTTAGTGACAGTTCTAATTACAATGAATGCCCTCAGTGTCCAAGGAACTTTCTAGGTGCTGAAAGCACCAGAAAAGTAGAATACAATCTAGCCCTCAATGAACTTACAATTTGTGTGTGTGTGTGTTCACAACTAAATTGAGGAACACAGTTGGCCCTCTGTATCTGTGAGTTTCTCATCCATGAATTCAATCAGCCACAGATGGAAAATACTCGGGAAAAAAATGAATGCTGCCTCTGTCTTGAACACGTACAGACCTTCTTCCTTGTCATTATACCCTAAACCATACCATACAACCAGAATTTGCATAGCATTTACATTGTATTTAGTATCATAACTAATCTAAAGAAGATTTAAAGCATACAGGAGAATGTGCATGGGTTATATGCAAATACGACACCATTTTATATCGGGATCTTGGGCATCTGTGGATGTGGGTGTCTACAGGGGTCCTGGAGCCCGAGGGAGGACTGTGCTCTGGCCCCCTGTACCAAGGAGCACAGTGTACAGCGGAGTTCATGCTGATTGACAGGGTCTGGGGAGGCTTTGCAGACGGGTCTGCGTTTGTGCTGGGCCTTGAAGAACAGGGCTTCACCGAGCAAAAACAGAAGAAAAGAGACTTGTGAAGGAAAAAGTACTTAAGGAAAGGCGGGAGGGGGGATGGCGCCATGCACACCTGATGTGTTGACATGCTTGGGGAAAAGGAAGTGGTGACCTGTGAGGTCTCCACGTGGGTAGGAGGCCTCTGGGACAGGCAGGGGGGATTTGCTCCATTGCTAGCAGAGTCTCAGGCCTCTGCTTGCAGCGCCTCTGAATCAAATGTGCTGCCTTAAGATCTCAGCTGCTTCTCTCTGATCCTGCCCTTGTCATTCAGTTTGGCACAAAAATGGCACCTTCTTGTGATTACAAGACAGACACTAAGGATATACTCCCAATTACAGTTCTGAGGAAGTGTTTCCATGGATACAGATAGGCTGGCAAAATAACAAAGGCATTCCACCTTGCAAATGTTTATTGTTTCTGTCCTGAAACACCCTTGTTTTTCCCAAGTCATACAAATATTAATCTAAGAAAACTATAAATCCTTTAAACTCCTATAAAGTGAAAGGCTCAAGGGGTTCTGATGAAATATTTCTCCAAGTACATTACTAACAATATCAAGAATAGCCATTCATTCATTCACCTAGTACTTATTGAGCACCTATCACATGGCAGGCACTGTTTGAAGCACAGGGGACATGACAGGGAACACGACAGATAAAAATTCCCACCCTCATGGAGCTTATAGTCATTCTGTCAATAAATGACAATAAATGAAATAAGTAAAATAGTGAGCCAGATGAGGAGATGCACTATGCAGAGAAAGTGTAGGGAAGGGAAGCCGCAGATCCATGCAGATACCTAGGAGAGCAACTGCGGCAGGAGGAATGGCAGGTGCAAAGGCCCTGAGATCCCCAACAGGGCAGAGAGGCTACAAGGAAGCCATTGTGTCTGGAGCTCAGTGATTTGTGGAAGCAAGGACAAGACTGTGCTTCGGGGTGGAGAAAGTGATGGATATTCATGAAAGCTGCTGAGAGGTCAGCGAAGTGAGAGCTGAGAATGGACCCTTAGAGCTAACACCATGGAGGATGTTAACTACCCTGGATAAGAAGAGTATAGTATAGGGAAAGGGATGGGGCAAAGCCTGACCCCAGCGAATTCCGGGAAGAAGGGGAGGAAAAGAATTTTCCAGAGTTTTCCTGTAAAGGGAGCAGGGCAATGGAGTGGTCCTTGGGGAAGGCAATGCTGCCGAGAAAAGTTGTTTTTGTTTTGTTTGTTTTTTTAAATAAGAGAAATAACAGCCTGTTTGCTGGTATGGCTACAGCTAGGGACTAGGTGGTGATGCTGGAGGGAGGAGGGACAATTTGCAGTGAGGGGCCGGGGGAGGAAGGGGATCTAGTGAAGGGGTGGGCTCAGGCAGCAGCAGGGACCATCGTCTTCAGGAAAAGCAGGAAAGGGGGGGGCCACCAGGGACTGGGGATGCCTGCAAGTGGCAGGAAGTCATGCAGACCCTCTCCTAACTGCTCTGTCTTCTCGGTGAACCGCATTCAAGGGGCGTGTGGTAGGCAAGAAAGGGGAGCTGGCTGTGAGTGACATGACCCAACTTACACTCTGGAAGCTCGCTCGGCCCTGGGGTCACAACAGACTGAAGAGAGGCAAGAATGAAATAAAGCTGCTGGTGAAGAAGTCAATGCAATCCAGGATAGAGACTATTTTCCTCCAAAACCAGTGTGGCAATAACAGAAGTGGGAAAATAATCAGCTTCTGAATATATTTTGAATACAGGCAAGTGTGAAAGAGTCAATGAAATACTGAGTATTTTATTTTTTCCTCAAAACCAGTACAACAAAACCAAAAGATGTTATTGCAGCATTTAAACCAAAATCAATAACATTTCAGTTGCTTTTACTGACAACGATCCAGTTTTTAACTAGCAAAGATTATTCCAGAACGGTGGCGATAGCAGTAAGTAATGCCAGTGAATACATAAAAATCTGTTGGCATTGTAAAGCATTATAGAAATGGAGGCTGTAGTTAAAAGCAAAGCATCTGTGTCTGGTCCTATAAGCCAATTGGCAGGAATGAATCAATAAATCGCAAAATTAGTGTGGAAAAATATTTCAGGCTTTCCAAGATCAAAGACTGGATAGTAAAATATTAACTTGATGTCCTTTTAACTTTCTTTTCTCAATATTTATTAGTGTTTGACCTCCCTTGAAATGAGAGTTCCATTATAAGCTTTTTGATAAATGGATTGAGAGGTTGTCCCGGAGCACTCCATCTTCCCTAAGTATTTTCTATTCTCTGGTGAAATACTATTAGTCTGCATCTTACAGTAACTCTCCCCAGCTTCACAAACGTGCATCTCTATACCACATACAGGAACGAGGGATCCTGTCCTTTCGGTCTCTCTCTCCTCTGCATGTCATGATAAAAGTGTTATTATGAAAAAAGTCCACTCCTGGTGGTTCATAAGGCCTTTTCTAAGCATATTTAATCTAATATTTAGGGCTTGGAACAACAAAAATATATGAAAAGCCCAGCCTGCCTCTTCAAATTTATAGCAGGAAAGAATATACACAAAACTTCCCAGAAAGTAGAGGGCAGAAATCCCTTCCTTCTGGCCAGGCGCCTATAGTTCTAGCACTCTGAGAGGCCAGACTGCTTGAGCTCTGGAGTGCCTGAGCAAAAGTGAGACCATGTCTCTACTAAGAATAGAAAAGCTGGCCAGGCCTGGTGGCTCACACCTGTGGTGCCAGCCTCTCAGGAGTCTGAGACAAAAGGATCGCTTGAGCCCAGGAGTTTGAGGTTGCTGTGAGCTATGACACCCAGGAGTTTGAGGATGCTGTGAGCTATGCCACCCTAAGAGTTTGAGGATGCTGGAAAGTCTGATTGGCAGCACTCTAGCCTGGGGCAAAAGAGTAAGACTCTGTCTCTCACACACACACACACAAAAAAAAAAAAAGAGGAAGAAGAAGAAAGAAAGAAAGAGAGAGGGAGAGAAAAAGAGGGAGGAAGGAGGGAAGGAAAGAAAAGAAATCTCCTCCTCCACTTTTCCTATCTTAGCGTACATTTGAGAAGCATGAGCTGCTAACTATTGCCACCCAGATGTTTAATGCCATTGTAAAGAGCATATGAGGCAGACTCCTGTAAGAATCATGACACTTTTTGATCAAATAATTCAACTTCTAGGATTTAATACTAAAGAAACTAGAAGGTAAAAAGATTTAGCCATATAAGAATCCTCACAGAATGGTTTATTAGAAATAAAAACTAGAACCAGTCCAAATACCTAACTACAGTTGACTAATTTAAAAAAACAAAAGTTCCTGGTCTAAATTGGGTTATAGCTTTCCTATGAAAGCTATAAATTAGGTTCATAGTAGGGCTGAGTATATTGGATACTTTTTCTTTTATTCTTGGGATACTTTGCTAAGAAGAATATTTTCCAGTGCCATCCATGTAAACATGAGGGAGGCAAAGTCTCCATCTTTCTTAATGGCTGCATAGTATTCCATGCTGTACATATACCACAATTTATTGATCCATTCGTGGATTGATGGGCTCTTGGGTTTCTTCCATGACCTAGCAATTATGAATTGGGTTTCACTGAACATTCTGATACAAATATCTTTATTGTAGTATGATTTTTTGGTCTTCTGGATATATAGCTAATAGAGGAATTATAGGATCAAATGGCAGGTCTATTTTTAGTTCTTTAAGTGTTCTCCAGATGTCTTTCCAAAAGGAACGTATTAGTTTGCATTCCCACCAGCAGTGTAGATGTGTTCCCTTTTCTCCACTGTTAACTTTTAAAATCCATTTTTAAATCCACTTTTAAATTCCTTTCATCCTTTCTATGTGTATATTTGTTTAAAAGGACAACCCATAATACATATGAGTTTGTGTGGCTTTACAAAATTGGTATTGCATTATTTCTAGGAGTCTGTTAGAGTGGTTTAAACAACAGAAATTTATTGTCCCATAGTTATGGGGCCTGAAGTCCGAGATCAAGGTGTTGGCAGTTTGTTCCTTATGTGGGCAGGGAGGGGGTGTCTGTTCCAGGCCTCTCTCCTGGTTTCCGCGGTTTATGGAATCTTTGGCTTTCCTTGGCTTCTGCTGCTTCACCCCCCATCTCCGCTTTCCTCTTCATGTGGTGTCATCCCTGTGTGTCTGTCTCTCCACATGCCATTCTTTTTATAAGGACAATAGTCATGTTGGATTAGGGCCCAGTCTACTCCATTATAACCTCATCTTAGCTTGATTAATTATATCTACAATGATCCTATTTTCAAATAATGTCACATTCTGAGATACTGGGGGGACATATGAATTTGGGAGAGCACAATTCAATTGCTAACGATTACTTGTACAGTATTACATCTTACCCTCCTCCCCCCACTTAGCATTCTACTGTGAATATTTTCCAGGACAAATACAGTGTTGTCAGGGAAAGGGACTAGAATGCACACATGTGGGCAGGGAGTGAAGCCCTGTGTGGCCTTATAGAGGAGCAGCCCAGAGCCTCAGGGGACGGGAAACATGAGCACAGGCAGACAGAAGGGTTGTTTTCCTGCCTTATGGGTTTCCTGAGGGTTCCTCGGAAATGCGTATCAGAAAAGGAAATCCGCAGGCGGGCCCAGCCCCCACCATGGCCGCCATTCCCCTCCATGGCCGCCATTCCCCACCGCACACCATGTCCAGCTTGGAATGCACCCTGGAAGGAGGCCACAGAGAAACCACAGAAACAGACAAGAGGAAATAGGACACGAGGAGGAAGTTTTGGAAAATGAATGTATTAGATTTGTCAACTAGGCAACAATATAATTGAGAAGTCCTACGCAGAATCAACTATGGTACCAAATCCTAGCTCTAACTTTCATTTTTTTTAAATAAAGATTTTATTTTTTAGAGCAGTTTTAAGTTCATAGAAAAATTGTGCAGAAGGAACAGAGATGTTTCACATGCTACCCATCTCCCCCCATCCCCAGCCTTCCGTATTAGTAGCTTCTCCGAACGGAGGGGTGCACTTTAACAAGTGATGAACCCACCTAGACACAGTTCCCAACAGGGTCACTCTTGGTGCTGGGCATTCTATGAGTTTAGACAAATGTATGACGTGTATCTGTTATCACAGTATCGTGCAGAGTATTTTCACGTTTAAACATCCTCTGTTCTCTGCCTATTCATCCCTCCCTCTGCCTAACCCCTGCCAAGCAGGCATCTTTCTACTGTTTCCTCAGGTCCTTCTTTTCCAGAATGCCATATAGTTGGAATCATCTGGTAGTCGCCTTTTCAGATTGGCTTCCTTACCTTGGTGATATGCATGTAAGTTTCCTCTGGCGTCTTCATGCCTTGATAGCTGCACTCATTTTCTGTGAATTCTTGGTTGTATGACTCAGTCTCTGTAAGCTTCAGTTTCCTCATATGAAAATGAACCTCACCTTAGTGTCTATGCATGGGGTTATTGTGAGAATAAAAATGGGGTGACAAATGTAAAGTACTTACTGTCATTCCTGGCCTGAAGAAAGCACTTTGCTCATTGATTTATTCGACATATATCTATTACCTATTATTCCAAGGATTGTGCTATGTGTTAAGTATAGAGTGTTTAAGCAAAACTGACCTGGTTCTTGTCCTTATGGAAATCATAATCTGGAGAGAAAGTTTATTTAAACAAATAAAAATATAATTGACCTTTTCGATTTTAAACTATGCAAGGAAAATAAAACTATTCCTAAAATAGAAAAATGAGGAAACTGGTTAGTGTGGTGGGTGTGGAGGGAAGGTGTGTAGGGACAGTTATTCTGAAGAAGTGATATGAAATTGAGACCTGAAAGTTTGGTTGGAACTAGCCAGGTGAAGGGCTTAGGGACAGGGGGGTGGAGAGCAAAGGAGTGTCCCAGGTAGAGGAAACAGGCCCTAAGGTAATAAGGAGCTTGGCCTATAAGGGGAACTGAGAGATCCATCTAACTGGAGTGCAGTGAGTGAAGGGGACCTGGGCACACATGAAACTGGAGACACAGGCAGACAGCAGGTCTTGCAGGGGGTCACAGGCTCTCATTGGGTGTCTAGTCTTTAGAGAATGAGGAGGCAAGAACAACAGAAGAAAGAATGATAAGGGAGGAAAGAAAAAGAAGGAAGATGAGGGACCTAGAATATGGGGCTGGAGTGAGAAAGAGAGAGAGAGAGGGAGACAGTAAGATGACTTAAAAGTCAAAGGCTAAGAGAGTTTGAGGAGGGTAAGGACCAAGCAGGATTGAGGGTTTTAGCAAGTAAGAAGTCCTTTGAAAACTTTGAGATAACAGGTTCTGTGTAATGGTCAAAGTGAAAGCTAGATCACAGGAGGTTAAAAAGTACTATGTGGGGAGGAAGTAAAGAAGAGAAGGAAGTTAGCATATATTATCTTCTAGAAATGTTGTGATAAAGGAAAGGAGAAAGTCGGGGTGACAGCTAAAGTGAGAATTGCTTCTTTATTTTTATTTTATTTTATTTTCTTTATTTTTATTATTTATTTGAGACAGGGTCTCACTTTGTTGCCCTTGGTAGAGTGCTGTGGCATCACAGCTCACAATTCT
The DNA here is from genome assembly GCA_963574575.1 of Galagoides demidoff. NCBI lineage: Eukaryota > Metazoa > Chordata > Mammalia > Primates > Galagidae > Galagoides > Galagoides demidoff. The sequence goes on from CAUYQV010177993.1 coordinate 30,337, forward strand.
TGCTTCAGCCTCCCAAGTAGCTAGGACTACAGGCCCCCACCACAACACCTAGCTATTTTTTTGTTACAGTTGTCATTGTGGTTTAGCAGGCCCAGGCAGGGTTTGAACCTGCCAGCTTCAGTGTATGTGGCCGGCACCCTAACCACTGATCTACAGGCGCCAAGTCAATTTATTTTTATTTTAGATTGAGAAGTTTTGAGTATTTTTCTAGTCTGAGAAGGATCCAATGGATATAGAGATTGAAAATAGGAAGAAAAATTAGGATTGACTCTTTTTCCAGAAGGCCTCATTCCCATGGGTATTTTGTCTGCAAATAGAAAGTTGTAGACTCTGGAATCTTGATAGGACCAGAGACCTAAAGAATGCAATTTCAATCATAGATATGGTTAATCAAAAAACTGTATGTAGCATAGACATGTTTTTGAATTTTTTTTTTTTTGAGACAGAGCCTCAAGCTATCCCCCTGGGTAGAGTGCCATGGCATCACAGCTCAGAGCAACCTCCAACTCCTGGGCTCAAGAGAGTCTCCTGCCTCAGCCTCCCAAGCAGCTGGGACCACAGGTGCCCGCCACAACGCCCGGCCATTTTTTTTTGGTTGCAGCCATCATTGTTGTTTGGCGGGCCCGGGCTGGGGATTCGAACCTGCCACCTTAGGTGTACATGGCTGGTGCCTTAGCCGATTAAGTCACAGGCGCCAAGCCGTTTTTGAAATTTTTAATTAAAACTTTAAATCAAGAGGGGGAGGAACAAGGTGGAAGCTGAGTAATAGCTGCCTTGCAACTAAGCATGGTGAGACTGGGGAGAGAAGACTCCAGGCATCTCTGGCTGGTGGGATCTGCCCACAAACATCCCTTTGGGGACACAGGGAGTCAGTGAGAGACTTCTGGACCCCATGAGGGGGCCAAAAGCAGTGGAGAACTGGCAAGTGGTTGCATGTGTTCATTTGATCTAATCCCACAGGCAGCTATAAGTACAGCAGCAGGGAAATTGCAAACTGGAAAGGCCTTACCTGTGAGCTGTTCTGAGTTTTTTGGACTTGGCACTCAGTTGAACTACCTTGGAAGAACTTGGGCAACAGTGCAGAGGACTTTAAGCATTGTCTAAAGCCCCAGACTGAGCCCCTGAGCTGGATGGAGGGGCTGTGAGCTGCTGTGGAGCCACTGTGGGAGAACTGCCCTGGCAAGCTCCGCCCTCAGGGTCGCAGAGCAAGGATTGGGCCAGAGACCTTGGGCGAGTAATCTAGTGACTGAGCAGCCTAAAGTCGGGGACTAAGACACCTTACAGCCTTGGCCCTCAGAGGCATAGAGTGAGACCGGTTTTGGCACAAGGGATAAGTGGAGTGCCACTTCGGGAGTGATCCCAGTGACAAGTGCTTTCCTGGGAAAGCTTCTGCTTAGCCAAGGTTAGCAGTTTAAAATGCCTTTTAAGCGGGCTGAGGAGAAATTTGGGCTCTCCACCCTGTGGGGTTTGAGAAGTCAGCAGAGGCCTCCAGTCTCCATCTCATATAGCTGTATCAGCCTTGTGATTAACATCTCATACCCCAGAAGATCACCTGTTGCCCAGACAATATTCAGCAAGATATATATACTGCTTTTCTTTTAATGTCAACACTTCCCTCTAGATTTTTCTTTTTTTTCTTTCTTCTTTTTTTCTAGTTTAAATATAATTTTCCATTGTTGCCTTCTTTAACAATTAGACCTTCAGTTTTGCTAGTGTTTCTACTCCTATTATTTGGTTCCCCCCTCCCTCAATTTTATCCTGTAAAGTTTTCTATTTGCTTGTTTTGGTTTGATTTATAGCATTTTTTCCTTTCCTCTCTACTCGGTAGAGGTGGGGTACTGTGTCCAAACATGCTAGCAAAGAGCTGCTGACCTCAAGGGCACCACCCACCCTGGCACCCCCAAGAGGTTGGGGGTTTTTAAGGTTGGGTCAAAGTACCCCACTATACACCTATATTGCTCCTATCTCCCTCTTTCTGTGCTTCTCTTATTTTTGTCAATATTCCATTTTCTTCATCCCCTCTCCTTTCTATTTTTTTCTTTTTTCCCTTCTTGTTCTTTAGTCTTCTCATCCTTCTGGTCCTTTACCAAAAGGACTCATTGAAACCCTAGTCCAGAGGCACAGTAACTTAAAGAGCAAGAGGAAGTGAAAGAAAAATTAGGGCAAAGAAGCAGATAAAAGAAAACACTCAAGAGGCAGAATCAGCAGAAAAGTCCTGGCAATGTGAAAAACCAGTCCAGAGCAACCCCCTCAAGGGACCCTGCGGTAGCTACTGCAGGGGATTCCACCTATAAAGAAATGTTAGAAATGAGAGAAAGGGAATTTAGAATACAGATGATGGAAACAATAAAGGAAATGATGGAAACAATAAAGGAAATGATGGAAACAATGAAGGAAACTGCTGATAAAGTAGAAAACTTTGAATCAAAATAGTCACATTTTTAATTTCTGTACTTTAAGATAATACAGATTTAAAGTGAAATTTCAAGAAATTTATATCCAGATGCAATTAATAATTTATTCCCCTGATATTTAAGTGCTACTATTAATAGTCCCTTTAACATAATCCTGGTTTCACTTATGCATTTGATAAAACCTTTTCTTCTTACTTAGCCCCAGATTTCAGGTCAGTTTGACATCAACAACTCTTTTTAAGATTTTTAAGTCATTGCTTATAGTTGTTCTTCTGCCTCAGTAAGGGATGGGAAGATATTGACCCTGCTGGGTTGATAGTCTCACGGAACATGAAAGCTTCATTTGGCCTGCCTGGATTCTTGTCAGCTAGGAATGATGCACATTTTCCATCTTACCTCCTCCCTTTTTCATATAATAGAGGGGAAAAGATAGATTACTGATTCTTACTTAGTTATATATAACAAAGTTAAATATGCATATAGTTGAAAGAAGGGGTGGGGAACTTTTTCATGTTAGAAAGCTGCATTGATTTAGCTAATCAAATAACCCCACATTCAAGAAACTTCAATTAGATGTACTTAAAAATGTACATTATTTTGTAAAAATCTACTGTATATTTAATAATTTAAAAAATGAAAACTATTTGTTAGTTTCAAAATTAATTAACCTTTTCGTTTTGTTTCATCTGCTTTTTGTTGAAGACAAAGTTGAATATTTGGTTGTAGCATGGAGGTGGGCAGTTTCAGTGGATCCTCTAGACGGGCATCAGTCATTTGTGACCTTAGAGGTGTGTTGACACGGGTTAGGCAGGAGATATAGATTCACAGCAATAACTGTTTGAAAAGAAAGAAAACATTTTGGGGGGCTGTTGCCAAAGACATGGGTATTCTACTGCATTTTTCCATATTTCAGTTGGATCTTTGCATCAAACAGTCTGACTTTTAAATGTCATCTGCTGAGTTAATCAGTTCCATCTGTGGTTCTTCATGTGCCTTAATGATATCAACTAGGTGAGATGGAAATGTTAATTTGATGTTACAATTTTTAAAATCAGTGAACCTTTCATTGTATTCTTTAATTAAAAAGTCCATAGCAACTACATATTCTTTAATGATTTGTATGTATCATCCTGCTTATCAGTGACCTTTGCTAACTGGGGAATATGTTCATCAAAAATTTCCCTTTGAAAAAGAAGTGTTTTGAAAAAAGAGCTTTCGGCTTGGCGCCTGTGGCTCAATCGGCTAAGGCGCCAGCCATGTACACCTAAGGTGGCGGGTTCGAATCCCCAGCCCGGGCCCGCCAAACAACAATGATGGCTGCAACCAAAAAATGGCCAGGCGTTGTGGCAGGCGCCTGTGGTCCC
>CAUYQV010177994.1:0-16540 GCA_963574575.1 Galagoides demidoff
CTTGGGTGAGCAAGAAATGGAAACGTTCTTTAGATTCCCATGACTCAACTTAAGCATAATTTCAAGCCCACCTACCTGACTGCAGAAAACATTATCTCCACCAAATTTAGGTGAACCAAATGACTTGCTGTTTTCTCTGCCATTGTAAGATTCCCCTCCCCTGTCACCCCTTATTATAAGGGACAACCGTCTCCAGTGCCACAGTCTACAATCATCAGTCCCACATTCTGCATCCTCTTTGTGGCCCCCCTATGCCCAGCGGCCCTCCTGTAGCCACTCAATGTCCCTGCTGTAGGGCACAGGGACTTTAAATTTCTGCACTCAGTTCCAGCGATACCTGGGGAAATTTGTGAGTAATCAAATCAAGATGTTAGCCATTAGCCTGCCATGTGGTACGTGAAGCAGACATCCTCCCTGTGCTTCAGGAACTTCCCCTGAAGAGAATTCTCCCAAGAGGCATGTACTTAGGTGAGTGAATATATTTAATAGTTGATGTAAGACTGGCACAGTGGTTGATACCTGTAATCCTAATACTCTGGGAGACCAAGGTGGGTGCATTGCTTGAGTTAGGAGTTAGAGACCAGCCTGAGCAAGAGCAAGATCCAGTCTCTAATAGAAATACAAAAACTAGCCAGGTGTTGTGATGGCTGCCTATAGTCCCAGCTACTCAAGAGGCTGAGGCAAGAGGATTGCTTGAGTCCAAGAGTTAGAGGTTGCTGTGAGCTATGACACCAGAGCACTCTACTGGGCGCAGAGTGAGACTCTGTCTCAAAAAAAAAAAAAAAGTTGATGTAGTATTCAAAGCTATTATTCTTAGCAGAATATGAATGTGAAGCATCAGGTTTCTACCTCGGCACAGGCCACCACTGAGACCCTCTTCCTAATTGTGCATTCTTTTTCTTACAATGGGTCCCACAAAACCCAAATCTGCTCCTGGTGTGTTATCAAAGTGCTGAGTGTGAGGGTTAAGGGTGTGACTCTGGTTAAGGAGAGAACCAGGGGAAAGGGAGGAAAAACAAACCCCAGTGACAGGCCCAGGGTCAGAATGCACCAAGTGAGGCACCAGCCTAAAGCCACACACCTCATGCTCCTTCAGGACCAGGTACCGTTCCTTAAGACTGTGCACGTCTGTGGCTGCCTCCACTCCCCACTCCACCCACGGGCCTCCGAGCCCCCAGCACCCAGTGCAGAGGATTCTGTCTCATCCACGCTTTTGGCCCAAGTCCCCTGCTTTGCAGTCCCACTTCGATCATGGTAGTCAGTCTGCCATCACACCTAAGTCCAAACCCACTCCCGCCTATAGACACTAGAGCATGTCTCTCTATGCCTCTTCCCTGCTTTGAAACTTTTGAGTATGAACTGGTGCCTACTAACTCAGGTTCAAACTCATTCTGATTTTAAGAAAGCACATGGGCAGCACCAGTAGCAAAGTGGGTGGGGCGCTGGCCACATGCACCAAGGCTGGAGGGTTTGAACCTGGGCCAGGCCAGCTGAAACAACAATGACAACTGCAACAAAAAAAATAGCTGGGTGCTGTGGAGGGTGCCTGTAGTCCCAGCTACTGGGGAGGCTGAGGCACGAGAATCTCTACAGCCTAAGAGTTTGAGGTTGCTGTGAGCTGTGATACCACGGCGCTCTATCCAGGGCAACAGCTTGAGACTATCTCAAAAAAAAAAAAAATAGAAAGAAAGTGCAGGCTCTGGCCCCTACAACTTTCCTGCCCCAGTCCCTAGGATACCCCCTCTTCTAGCATTGAGAGCCTACAGATCATATGAGGTTACATGTGACTTCTTTAATGAGCCTCCCCTGATCTAGCAGGTGTGATTCAGCTCTCTGATCCCCACTCTGTGGTGAATCAGGTTCAGACCCTGGATGCTGCTGCTTTAATGGCAGGAGTTGGGTTGTTCATCTCATGCTTACCCCACTTAGTGCTAGAAATGGATGGGCACCTGTAATAGCCAGTTTTATGTGCCATCTGGGCTAGGCTATAGCACCCAGTTATTCAATCAAACACTAATCCAGGTATTGCTGTGAGGGTATTTTGTAGATATGCTTAACATCTCCCAACAGTTAATTGACCTTAAGTAAAGGGAATTACCCTTGAGAATGTAGGTGGAGCTCATCTTGTCAGTAGAAGAACTGAGGCTTCCCTGAGGAAGAAGAGATTCTGCTTCCAGACAGCAGCATTAGAACCTGACAGAGAGTTTTTAACCTTGTTGGCCTCCTTTGGGATTTTGGACTTGCCAGCCCCCGCAATTGCCTAAGCCAGTCCTCAAAATAAATCTCTTTATATATATGATTTCCCTGACTGATACACGTTTGTAGAACTGAGGAAGCTGGAGAATGAGGGAGAGTCTGTACATTCAGGAATGCTACTGGGCTATGAGGGCTGGCTGTCGGGGGCCACTTGCACGCTGTACACAAAGGAAGAGTAGGTGTGGACACTGATTCAGTCTGGTTGCAAAGAAAGGAAATCCACTCACATTAGGCAGAGTTAAGAGACCAGTTGAAAGGACTCAGAGACACTCTCAGGGTCCAAGGGCAGCAATCAGACATTGCCAGGCAGCTTCTCTTTCATCTCGCTGGATCTGCACAATTCCTCTCTCTTCCCGCAAGCCCCTCACACTCCCAGTGGAAGGCCAAGCTACCTTTCCCACCCACAGAGCAGCGCTCCCTCAGGACACTGCAGGCTCAGCTCCTTTGATCCTACTGTCTGACTCTATTTCTCAATTGTGTGATTACAAACTTCCAGGATAGAGATCTGATGGCCAGGGGCCTATCATCCTCCCCTGGCCCACAACAATAGGCAGAGAGAAAGATTATATAGCACAGATGTGACCCCCTCAGCCTCCCCCTTTAGTAAAGGAATTTCACAAGAAGAGTGCTCCAAGACACACCTACTGCAGACCTGATATCACTGTCTTTGCCTGCTCAAGCTGCCATAACAAATACCCCAGACTAGGTGACTTAAACATCAGAAATATATCTCTCACAGTTCTAGAGGCTGGAAGTCCAAAATCAAGGTGTGGGAAGGGTTGGCTTCTCCTGAGGCCTCTCTCCTGGGCTTGCAGACGCCACCTTCTTGAGTCATCACATGACTTTCTGCTATGCACGCGCGTCTCTGTGGGCTCTTCTTCTTCTTATGAGGATACCAAATATTAGGGCCTCACCCTATGGCCTCACGTAGCCTTCGTTACCTCCTTAAAGGTTCTAACTACAAACACAGCCTCATGAAAATATGCTGGGGTTAGGGCTGTATGGTATGAATTGGGGGGGAGGAGACAATTCTGTCCATAACGCATCCTTTCTGAGAGGGGGACCTAAGTAAATCTACTTAATCTGTAGTTCCTCTTTTAAAAAGTGGGAGTAATAGTGCCTCATTAGATTTGTGCATAGACTGGAAAAGGGATGACTATGGAACATAAATGATAGCTATTACGGTTATTATTGTCTCCCAAACTTGCGAGCACCCACTTCCTGTGCTTCAGAACCATTCTTACTTTATGGTGGATAGTTTTGCTCCTGCCCTCCTCTGTCTCGGGTTAATCATGGTCACTTCATATTTACACCTTACATGGAATATGTAGGGTATTTTAAACATCAATTTTATTATCCAGTTATGTTAATGGTCCGTGAAATAACATGTGACGAGCCCATTAACCATTGTGAAAGAGTTTCCATTTCTTCCAATGACAGAATAATAAGAAAGGCCAAGGTAATTCATTGCTGAGGGGGAGGGTGACTTTCATCTTCAGATGCCCTTCTGGAGGAAACAACTTTCATAACTCAGAACTCAGCATTTCAAAAGAAGTTGAGGACAGCTGATCCCCCCAGGCATCAGCCAGCAGAGTGTCCCGGGCCAAGAAATAATGAACAGTGCATGTAAAGAAGTAAAGGGACGACACTTAATAGCTTACAGGGAAGATGATTTTAATCCAAAATGTTAACTTTGTTTCTTTCAACAAATTTGATTCTGATCTCTGACTCTGTTTCACTGAAGGACCAGAGTTTGTCAGTCCTGTATATGACCTGCTGAGAACAGGCCGAAGGGTAATTCCCTAAAGAACTTCCACAAGCATCCTCCTCCTCACCTGAGCTTAACAGCAGCCCTGCCCTAAGCTCCCAGGAACATCAGGCAGCAATGGCTCTAATCCATGTTTACGCGTGAATCCATCATTTCTACAGACCATTTAGTGTCATAGACATATAAATTTCTTGGAACACGTCCCACACTTTGTTTCTGCTCATCTCCCTAACCCTTACCATGGACTTGGATTCAGACTGCTTTCCTTCTCTGTCTATAATCATCCCTTTAGTGCCAACATCCCATCTCATGGTTATAAATGCCGTCTATACACTAACAACTTCTAGATTTAGCTCTCTGTTGGACACTAGCCTCATATGTCAGCTGCCCACTCAGTTGCCCAACAGGCATCTGAAATGCCATTTCCCTAAAATCAAACTCCTGATGTTTCCCCCCCTCAAACCTTCTCCAGCTATGGTATTCCCCATCTTAATATTATCAACAGCAGCCTTGCAGTTACTCAGGCCAAGAACTCTTGGTGCATCCCTCACTCATGGCTTTTCGTTCTCAACTCCCAATCCAACAGAAAATCCCATCAGCTCTAACTTCAGACTGTACCCTGAGGCTTCTCCTTCTCACCACAGCCACTGCCAGCACCCCGGTCCAAGCCACCGTCATGTCTCATCTTGACAACTATTCTGCCTCCACTCCCTTATAGGCTATTGTCTACCCAGTAGCCAGACGGATCTTTCCAGAACATAAGTCAGTCCATCTTGCTCCTCTACTCCACGCATTCCCCTGAGAGCAAAACCCAGAATCTGTACAATACAGGACCCAGCCTCCCTGCCATCTCTTCTCTGACTCCATTCTTCCTCCTCCGCCCCTCACTTGCTCTAGTCGTACTAAGCTTTGTGCTATTTCTCTACCTAAGACTCAGGTGCCCCTCTCTTAGTAGCTTTGTTTCATCTACTTGGAAGGCATTTGTCTGCGGCAGCCACGTGGTTATGTCCTCACTACCTTTTAAGTCCTTGATGAAATGTCACCTTCTCCATGAGGCCTTCCAGGCCAGGCCATTTAAAATGACAGCCATCTCCCCAACCATTCCAGTACTTTCCTTCCCCCTCCCCCACCTGCATTTTCCTATGGTTTTTATCAGCATTTGGCATGCTAGATGTTTTCCTCCATGTTCTGTTAACCTCTGTCTCAACACTGAAACCCCCATAAGGACAGAGCTTTTTCTATTTTGCTCACTTCTGTTATCTCCAGCCCCCATAACAGCTTAATCTGCTGTATGAACGTATAAATGATTGTTGCTGCTGGAAAATTTTAAAACCACATTCAGTTCAACCACCTCATACTACAGCTGAGAAAACTGAAGCAAAGCCAATGACCATTTGCCAAATATCACAAAATTTGTTAATGGCAGAGAAGAGATTAGGGCCAGTCTTCCTGACTCTGAGTCCAGCCTTCCATCAAATAAAGCATCATCTATCTTCTGTCCAAATGAATTAAAATTGGGGGAAACAGAAATAATAGTCTCAAATTTCTCTCTAATCATGGTACCTTGCACGGTTCAAAGTAATTTTTTTAGATAATAAAAAATATCATATTAATTTCAGGGTCACTAAACTAATGGCAAATCCAAATAGCTCTATGTAGGAACTTTTCCTCACTGAGTTTAGAGTATGCGTGACTAATTTCTCAGTCAGTTTCTAATGGAGGGAGTGATAATAAAACCAATGATAGCCACTATTATCGAGTGCCCATCAAATGCCAGGTCCCCTATATGCACTATCTCCTTTAAGTTTCCCAACAACCTCTAAGGAAGATTATTATTGCTATTCCCATTTTACAGATGAATAAAGTGAGGCACAGAGAGGTTAAGTCACACATCTGACTCTCCACAATTAGTAAGAGGCAGAGATGGGGTCCAAGGACATGTTCGTTTGACTTGAAGCCCATGTTCTGAACCACTATCCTGGACTGCCTCCCATACATAGGTTCAAATGGATAAGAAACTTCCAGGACCACTCAGCCAAGAGCACTTGATTCCCAGTTTTCTAATATGGACTAGAACCTGTTACATCCTTCTGGGTTCAGAGTGCAACATGGGAAATCCTGCAGCCCTCTGGGAGGCAGCCATTCTGCTACTCCATGTGCCATTTAGGAAATGCTGAACACAAAGAAAAGCCTTTCATCACTGGCCTAAGTACATAAATATTAGGAAGCCCATATGAACTAGTGAGAAGGACGTAGAACTCTTGTCACTATTTGTGGGGCAATTATTAGATACAGGACAGGGATGGACTGATTCAGCTACCAACTCACTAAGATGGCAAACATTTTATGGGTATTATTTCGCTTATTCTTTACAATGTTTTGAAGTAACCACCGCCACGGTGTGCTCTTTTTACAGATGAGAAAACAGAGTTTAGAAGATGTCGCTTGCCCAACATTGGACAGCTATCAAGAGAAGAGCCAGGCTTTGAGCGTGAATGCGATTGCCAAGCCCACAGACTCTCCCTTACCCTCCTTAGCAAGCGTAGAAGATTTACCTTCTAGAGTGGGATTTGCCGCTGACTCAACTGTCTGGGCCTCAGTTTCCTAGTAGGACAGAAACAGGTTGTATCAGATATTCTCAGAGATTTAACATCCCATTGTTCTAGTTTTCACCTCGCAGGCACCAAGACCACTAAAGGTGTTAAAGTCAATGAAAACCTGAAGTCATTACCATCTCCTAACAAGAAAACAGGCATGAGAATGAGTAATTAGTTTAGTCTAATTGTGACCTGCACAGTGATACAAACACATCTAAAACACAGCAGGAGGGAGTGATTCATACTCTGTTGGGGAGTAACACAAACCCTACCAGACCTTTCAGTTCATAGAACAAGTGAAATCACACAGATAGAGAGAGGGCCTGGCTGCCGTCTCTGTTCAACTGCCAAGCCAGCGGCAATGCTCCCCCATTCTGCCTGTCTTATGTCCCCCCATCCCTCACAGCTGCCACAGAGCAGATGTCCACAGAAATGGGTCATAGGATTGAGGCTATGGAAGGTGAGGGGAAGGATGGATAAGAACATACTATAAAGCACCATTACTGATGCCTAAGTGGGGGGGAGCAGGATGTTAGTGGAGGGACGAGAGCCAAGGTGGGACCTAGGGGCACAGAGAGTGCATCGCTGGGAGACCTCTAATGGGCAACTCTACTTATTTCCCAATCAAGCCTTAAAATGCTCTGACATCAGAGCTAGAGAGCCTGTTGAAACCAAGAAGGGGAGAAGTGAAAATTGACAGAGCAAGAGAAGGCAGAAGCCACAATGTGAATTTGGGGCCAAACACCCATTTGTGAAGATCCTGGTGGGCTGTGCTAAGTTGAGTTGATGTCTAAAAAGACGGATGCTGAGCATCTGTTCTCACTGAATTACTGGCCTCTTTTATAATCAGGGATATAGATGGTGGTGAGCACACCCTTTTATACCCCAGTCTTTGTAGTGGTGCCAATGGCTGGCCTGTATCGAATGTGCATTTGGGACTGGTGGCATAGAAGAATGGCAATGGTGCACCAGTTCTACTGACTCCCTGTCCAGAGCGCCCTTGGTTATTCTTATTTTGGAATAGATATTGGCCTTTGGAGTTCTGGTAGCTGGCAGGATATTGTCCAGTGAGGCTTAAAGAAAGGGTGAATTATACCCTTGACAGGTGTGTCCCTGGAGAGTGTTTTAAGAGGAGGAAATTACCGAGCGAGCCTCCCCTTTCCATGGTCTGGGCAGAAAGCCGGAATGAAGAACATGTGCTCACAGCAGAGAGAGACAAGAATCTGTACGATTTTAAAAATAGATTTGATTGGATGACACACATTTAAGTTCACTGTATCACATTTTGGACTACTTCTGCATATCTCGGTATCAATGGAAGTTAGAAATGTTTAAATGATGCAAAAAAAAAAAATACCTTTCAGATTAAATAAGAAAGCCTGAGCCAGCAGGGCCAAGGAACTGATGGAAGCCAGATGACCAGAATATACCAAGAAGAGGCCCCGCCGACCTGCAGCCCAATCCCAACCCCTTCCCAGGGAGACCTAGGGGCTGCCTTACCCTGTCACCAGCAGGCCCTTCCTGGTCCCCTGGCCTCTGTTCTTGCACTCAGGCATGAAGCCCTCCTTCGCAATGGGGCCTAAACAACACCTGCTTATAAAGTTGGGTCAACCCAGGAATACATCAAAAACTCTTTTTTCATCTACAATCCCAGGTCAGACTCTTTACTTAGAAAATGCTCAAACTTCTATCATGGTATTACTGAGATGTCCACAGCAAGAGAGGCAAGATCCACGGTGGGTCTACCTTGGGTCAGCCTGCTTCATAACAGGACTAGATGTGTCTGCTAGGGCTGCCTAACATAGTACCACATACGGAGTGGCTTAAACCACAGGAATTTATTGTCTCGGAGTTCTGGAGGCTGTAAGTCCAAAATCTAGGTGTCTGTAGGGCCATGCTGTCTCTGAAGGTGCCAGAACAGCACTGAGTCTGCTCCAGGCCTCTCTCCATGCATCTGGCAGTTTCTTGGCTTTAGATAGCATCCCTCCATTCTTTACACACTGTTCCTGTTTAAATGTGTCTGCACCCAAATTTCCCCTTTCTACAACAACACTGATCTTATTGGATTAGGGCCCACCCTCCTCCAGTATCACTTCATCTGCAATTACAGATGCAATGAGCCTATTTCCAAATAAGGTCACCTTCTGTAGAACTGAGGACAAATCAGCTTTGATTCAAAACTCAACATACGAATTTTTTTGCAGGTGGGAGGGAATTTTAAAGTCAACCCCTAACCAGAACACTGGATTTATTTCCTGGTTTGAGAAATAATTTAAAGTTCACAAGATAAATCCACTGTACTGAAAAGATTGGGTTTCTATCAGTATGTTACAGAGAATAAACGTGGCATCAGATAAAGGGAAGGCCCAGACTCAAGGGTATTAGTTGGAGTACAACTCAGTCCCCACTTCCTCCAGCCCAGGGTAAAGGTAACAAACTATGTAAATATCTTTAACAAAAAGAATAGGGTTTAACTATATGTTTTGCAACAGGTTCTTGGTACAAGGGTCAGCAAACTACTGCCTGGGGCCAAATTTGGTCTTCTGTTTACACATCCTCTGTGGCTCCTTTCCCACAATATCAACAGAACTGAGTTGCTGTAATTGAGACTGAGAGGCCCACCATTCTAAAACATTTACTATCTGGCCCTTTACAGAAAAACTTTGCTCACATGTAGGCTAGAACAATGCAGTACCAACAAAGACAACAGTCCTGGAGTAAAGGGAAATTCTAAGGAGGTAACACAGCAGAGCTATTACGGTTTATATGAGGTCCAAGGACAAGTGTGAATGGTTGTACTCCTCCCTCGAACAGGCTGGGGCCCAAGCTCCTAAAATGATAATTCTGGCTCTGTGCCTATAGCTCAAGCAGCTAAGGCTCCAGCCACATACACTGGAGCTGGAGGGTTCAAATTCAGCCCAGACCCACCAAATATCAATGACAACTACAACCAAAAAACGGCCGGGTGTTGTGGTGGGTGCCTGTAGTCCCAGCTACTTGGGAGGCTGAGACAAAAGAATCACTTGATGCCTCAGCACTCTACTCAGGGTGACAGCTTGAGACTCTGTTCCCCCCTCCAAAGAAAGTTTCCCAGATCATCAAGATAGTAGGTTTCCTCTCTTTCTAGAAATAGATGGTATTGCAATATTCTATGGCTCCCCAAGGCAAAGCAATTCGCTGCTAGCCATAAAACCCTTTCACCCGTAGGATTTAGTGTCTATAAAACAACTCACCTTGTCAGGGTTTGCACAGAGGAACCTGGCCCTTTTGGCTCCATGTCTTCCTAGAAGAACTGAGTTTCTTGTACCCTGGGACTGTAGCCAAACTCTCCAGGTGCACCGGGGCTGGTCTTTGAGGCACTCTCCTCAGTCCTTTGTGAAACAAGGAAAGTAAAATGAGGCTTTCATAACATTATTTTATTCCACTCCCAATGCTACCCTTTATCCTGAATTATGTGCTCCACCTTTGGGGTTTGACAATGTCCCACATCATGCATGAGATGATGGTAAAAATGCTTGGTCACTGATCATTTATTTATTTTCTCCTATCTTCATTTGACCAAATAAAAAGCCAGAAGCCCAACATGCTTTTTTGTTCCTCCTGATAATGGACACTCTCCATATATTTAAACATGGAGGAAGCATTGCCCCAGGCAGGGCCTATGGGTATAGCCATGGAGAATGGGTGCTCCCAGGTGACATCTCCAGCAAGTGCTCTGCTCCTGATTGGCCATTCATGCATGATTGCTCTCTTTGCTTACAAGTCACAGAAGGCCAACTGGAGTTAGCTGAAGCAAAAGAGAGGAACTACTGGCTCACAGACTCAACGGCTGAAGACACAGGCATGGAGTGGGCCTCAGCCTCTGATTAACCAGGCTGTCTGGCTCCAGGAACACCTGCTCCATTTCTTATGTTCTCTTCCCTCTCTCCTCCATCCTCCCTGTCTCCTGATGCAGGGGCACAGCTGTTAGCAGCCCCAGGCTTACTCACCTGCAGCTTTGGAAGTAAGAGAAAAAAATGGTTGATTTGGTTTTGTTGAAAAATCACAGCAATAGACTGGGTGTAGTGGTTCATGCCTATAATCCTAGCACTCTGAGAAACTGAGGCGGGAGCACTACTTAAGCTCAGGAGTTGAAGACCAGCCTGAGCAAGAGTGAGACCCTATCTCTACTAAAAATAGAAAAATTAGCGGGGCATCATGGAGGGCACCTGTAGTCCCAGCTACTTGAGAGGCTGAGGCAGGTAGATTATTTGAACCCAGGAGTTTGAGGTTGCAGTGAGCTAGGCTGACACCAGGGCACTCTAGCCTGGGCAATAGAGAGAAACTCTGTCTCAAAAAAAAAATCACAGAAAGAGACAGTAGTTGGCCTGATGTGGGTTACATGCTTATTCCTGAACCAAAGGATGGTCATGGCCCAGGTTATCTGGTGGCTCCTCAGTCACCTTCCCTGGGGCTTTACTCAAACATACCCTTGCCAATGAGGCCTTTTCATTTAAATTACAGGCTTCAGCCCCCAAGAAAATCCTGTCTCCCCTTATCCTGCTCTGCTTTATTTATCACCTTCTAATATATAACATACTAATTTGTTAAGATTGTTATCTAGCTCCTGTGCTGTATGAAAGGAGAGGTTAGAATTTCCCTCCAGAAGAAGGGAAGAGGCCCTCAGGCCTGACAGCAGGTGTAGGGTTAAGGCATTACCACCTACTTTGTGGCAGCTAACCATAGTTTTTAGGATATGACCTTGTATGCGTATCTAGAAAATCTCAAAGAAGCCACCAAGAGACTCCTGGAATTTATAAATAAATTCAACAGAGTCTCAGGTTACAAAATTAATGTACACAAACCAATAGCATTTCTGTAACAGTCAAGCTGAGAATCTAATCAAGGAATCAATATCATTCATAATAGCTACAAAGAAGAAAAAATACTTAGGAATAACCAGGGAGATGAAAGATCTCTACAAGAAGAACTACAAATCACTGAGAAAAGAAATGGCAGATGATGCCAGCAAGTGGAAAAACATCATGCTCATGAATCTGTAGAATCAACATTGTTAAAATGGCCACGCTGCCAAAAGTGATTTATAGATTCAATTCAATCCCCATCAAAATACCATCATATTTCATAGATCTAAAAAAAAAAAATTCTGTGCTTCATAGGGAACCAAAAAATAACCTGAATATCCAAAACAATCTTAAGCAAAAAGAATAAATTTGGAGGCATCACATTACCAGACTACTACCATAATGTGATGTAAATTCTGTAGGGCAGGGATTATTGTGTGTTTTGCTTATTAATATACCCCAGTGTCTACAACAGTGCCTGGTGCACAAGGGTACAATAAACATTTGCTGTGGAATGAACAAAAGAATGATCTTTAGGGTCAGTCTCCCCTCACTAGAAGGGAATCTTCGCATTAGAGCAGGGATTTTAGTTTTTGTTTCGGAGTTCTTCACCTAAGCAACAGATAAATCCCAGTATCTAGAATATTGCTCTCACCTAGAGGACTCTCACTGAGTATTTGTTGACTTGACGAATCAATGATTCCCTGTAGCCTTGGAGATAGCCCGATCACGGAACTCCATCTCCATGGCTACGGTGATTCATTGATTCACTTCCCAGAAATGGAGTTCTGCCGTGATTAATAAATATCCACTATGCCTTTCTAAGATGGACCCCAGTGTAAAGTTCTAACACTGTCTAAGGTGATAGCTTGGCACAAAACAATAAAATATGACCGCTCATGTGGATCATACAGTGAGGATGAGTACAATTGAGCCAAAGTTGACAACTAAGCGTGACACAATACCAGGCTTTAAAGCCATTCTCCAAATGATGGGTGCTTCTTCTAGCCTCCCAGGTTCCTTCTGCACTTTTCTTGACCTTGCACTTCAAGAAAAATGCAGGTTTCACTTGATGAGCAATATTAAGAGGTATGCTTCTCTGGGTATGTGTTAGCCTTCATAACTTCTGTTATAGATACCATAATTTTGTTCAATTTTTTTAAATCTACACATGCAAACCTTCTATTATACCGAACCTTTGATCTCCCCTTACTCTGAATACCTCCATATAACTTGTTACCATGGAAATAATCACATACACCTCATTTAATTGTGTAAACAGCACACAGCTCTGTCCATCTTAATCTCATCAATAGGCAGTGTCATTGTTCCCTTTTCTGCTTTAAGTTTTTATCTTAGTTTAGATGAATTTAGAATGCCGTGCTTAAGGACTCAGGTGTTTCAAGTCAACAACAAAATTAAATTTCTCTTGATAATTTACTATCCTAATTCAATATTCAATTAATTTAGATGTAGAAGAGACCATCTTTAACAAGCCGGAACCCAGATTCATAAGAAGATCAGAATTTCAATTTCAATTTAATTATCTGAAACTGAAGACTGCCTTATTTAGGTTAAGATGACAAAGAAATATTTTAAAAATAAGAGGTATTCTCTGAGAACAGAATCTAAAGAATATTAGACAGCTTCCCACAGCAGCTCATAAATGCAGCCAAATATACCCCAAATGTTTATTGTTCTTATTTATTTTTGAATGAGGTTATCAGAGAAAATACAATATTTGGGACATACTCCTGCTAAAAATTATTTATAGTTTATCTAAAGTTCAAATTCAAGTAGCCATTTTGTATTTTTGTTTGCTAAGCCTGGCAACCCTATTTTATGAGACACAATTAACCACCAAATACTCCATAAACCATTCAACTTTTTTCTACTTCCCAGGAAACATAAAGGAGTTTCTATTAGGAGAAAAAGGAAAGCTGCCTCTCAGGAACCAGTAGGTCTGCTGAGAATGAAAAGGGTCAGCTGAGATCTTGGGTGCTGGCTCCTCAGCACAAATAGGACCCCTAAAACTCGGCATAGTGACTGAAGACCCTACCCCCAGTTTCATGCAGGATGGATTGAGGAAAATCATTGCAACCTCAGGCTTTAATGGCCCTGAGGCCTAGTGGCTGAGTGGTCTCTCAAGGATACAAAACTGTTTACTGATACACATTGTCACTCACTTCTAATTTGGACAATGGAAATCCTGCAAAATTTCCTTAGGCTCCTCCTTCTGTTTAGCTTTGGAGTCAAGTCAAGAGGACAGAGTTTTTGGTCTTAGTGAGCAAGTTACTGAAATTTTCTGGCCCTAGTTGAGCCTCTCTTTCTAGACTTTGCCCATAAAATGGGAATAACACTGACCCTAACTGCCATTCTCAAGTGAGATCATATGAGATAATAAAAATATATGGCTCTTACATAGTGTAGGCAAACTTCCCATCAACATAAGAGGGTACTGTTGTTACTACCTGTTGTGATTTCCTCATGTCATCCAGTTTTGTATATGACAAGAAAGATCAGTGGGGTTGAGGGGGCTTATTTAGCAGGACAGAAAGGCCTCTTGTATTTAACATTCTAATCTTTCTGACCCAAGTGAGAAAGGGGCCAATAGGTCTTGGGTTTCTAGCAAGGAAAGTACAATGTCACGGAGCAACAACCCAACGGGCCCTGGGACAGCCCTTTGAGATCTCCACAAGGCTAATAGCTGCCATTCTCTCCAGGAAAGCCTGTCCAGAGGTCGTCAAATTGCTCTGAACACAGGGCATGTTGAAGTAATTACAGCTGCTGCAACAAAAGCAGGTCACTTTTCAAACCACTGATCAAGCCACTGGTTCCCATTCTGGGGCCAGGAAACCATAGGTCATGGAAGACAAGGAAAAGGAGGGAAATTATCTTTGTCCCTAGCCCTAGAAAGAAGGAGAGGGCAAAGGAGAGAAACATTCTTGCTTCTAAGTTTTTATAAGATAAATACTTTGTGTGAATCTGAGGGAAGACAGGAAAGATGAGATGTTCCTGCTGATACCTGAAGGCAGAGGTCATTGTGGCCTTCCTGTATCATCTGGGGCTGGGGTACTGGCTGAATTCTGAATGTTGGTAAGAATAAAGGAGAGGCTCCACTGGCCCTTCAGAACCTACCCACCCTCCGTGTCCATGTCCTCTGCCTTCAAAACTGCCACCCTGCTGTTCTTTCTTTATCCATCTTTAGTTGTTACAGGGAGCTGGAGAAAGTGTGTATTTATATATTCGCACACATTGTACAAAATCTTATGTTTCTTATTCTTCATTTAAAAATAAAAAATAACATTTATAGCTCCCCTTAAAAAAAAAAAAAAAAAAAGAACTCTGCCAAAGAAAATCAGGTTGAATTTTTTGTCTGTATGATGCTAATCTGTTTTAATTTGCCCTTGGGGGGTCTGTGGCTCTCAGGAAAATGATTTCCTACCTTTGCCCCTAAATAGTATATTTTCATAATTCAAATTCTTTGCATTTCTCTTTCTTTTTAAAAAATTTTTTTCTTACAATTTTTATTTACTTATTTATTTTTAGACAGGGTCTTGCTCTGTTGCCCAGTCTGGTCTTGTACTCATGGTCTCAAGCAATCCTCCCATGTCAGCTTCCCAGGCAACTGGGATTACAGGTGTGTGTCACTCTGCCTAGCCACATTTCTCCTTCAAAGACAATTATTTTTTTAAATTCTGCTTTGGAAGTCACTAACAATTTAGAACATATGTAGTCCTTTCTACGAAATTAGCTTTCTGTTTCTACATCTATGTGTAGAAAACATGTAGAAAGTATGGAGCCTATATACACATTTTTAAAAACTGACATTAATTTCAAATGCTTACAATTTGTCTGAGTTACATATTGCTTTTTTTTAAAGTTATTTTTATCGTGGTCAAATACACATAAAATTTACCATCTTAACCATTGTTAAATGCACAGTTCAGTAGTTTGAAGTCCATTCACATTGTTGTGTAAACTATCTCTAGAACTAGAACTCTTTTCGTCTTGCAAAACTGAAACTCTCCACCCACTAAACAACTCCTTATTCTCCCTCCCCCCAGTCCCTAGCATCACCATTCTACTTTCTGCCTATAAATTTTATACCTGCTGGGGACTGTATGTAAGTGGACACATACAATATTAGTTTTTTCACTGGCTTGTTTCACTTAGCATAATGCCCTGAAGTCTCACCTGTTTCGTAGCATGGAAAAGGAATGTTCTTCCTTTTTAAGATCGAATAATATTTTAATATATGTATATACCACATCTTGTTGATCCATTCATATATAGATGGGCAGTTGGGTTGCTTCTACCTTTTGGCTATTGCAAGTAATGCTATGAAAGTGGGTATACAAAAGACTCTGCTCTCGGTTCTTTTGGGTATATACCCAGAAGTGGAATTGCTGAATCATGTGGTAATTCTATTTTTAATTTTTCAAGGAACTGCCATACTGTTTTCCATAGTGGGTACAACATTTTACATTCCTGTCAACAGAGTATAACACTTCCAATTTCTCCACATCTTTGTAAACACTTGTTGTTTTCTCTTTGTTTGCAGTTTTTTGTTGTTTGTTTTTATAGTAGCCATCTTTTTTTTTTTTTAACTAAATCATAGCTGTATACATTAATGCAATCATGGGGTGGAGTGTGCTGGTTTTATATACAACTTGAAACACTTTCACCAAACTGGTTAACATAGCCTTCATGGCATTTTCCTAGTTATTATGTCAAGACATCTGTATTCTATATTTAGAAAGATTCACATGTGCCCTTGTATGATGGACCATAGGTGTGGTCCCACCAATTACCCTCCCTCCACCCATCCTCCCCCCATCCTTCCCCTTTATCTCCCCCTTCCATGAAAACTATAAATTAGTTTCATAGTAGGGCTGAGTACATTGGATAGTTTTTCTTCCATTCTTGAGATACTTTGCTAAGAAGAATATTTTCCAGCTCCATCCATGTAAACATGAAGGAGGGAAAGTCTCCATCCTTTATGGCTGCATAGTATTCCATGGTGTACATATACCACAATTTATCAATCCATTCATGGGTTGATGGGCATTTGG
>CAUYQV010177996.1:0-16695 GCA_963574575.1 Galagoides demidoff
CTATAACTGAGAAAATGACATGAAGGCTGTGTTGATCAGTTTGATGGAAGTATTTCAGATTGCATGTGAAAACCCCACACTGTACCCCAGAAGGGCATTAATGTACATAGTTACCATTCAATAAAATTAAAAAAAAAATTAACTTTGGCCTAAAGCCTCAAATCTTATATGAAAATTAACTCACAATGGATAATAGACTTCAATGTCAAGAAAATGTCCCAGGATCTAGGGCTAGGCAAAGAGTTTCTTAGACTTGATGCTAAAAGCATGATCCATAACAGCAAAATCTAATAAATTAAATTTCATCACATTTTAAAACTTTTACATTGATAAAGCCCATGTGCAAAGAATGAAAAGAAAAGCTATAGGTTGGGAGAAAGTATTTTGGAGGGGGGGACAGGGTCTCACTTGGTCACCCTCAATAGAGTGCTATGGCGTCTTAGCTCACAGCAACCTCAAACTCTTGGGTTCAAGAGATCCTTTTGCCTCAGCTCCCAAGTAGCTGGGATTACAGGTGCCCACCACAACATCTGGCTATTTTATTAGAGACAGGGCCTTGCTCTTGCTCAGGCTGGTCTCAAACTCATGAGCACAGGCAATCCACCTACCTTGACCTCCCAAGTGCTGGGATTACAGGCATGAGCTATCACACCCAGCCTAGGAGAAAGTATTTGAAACCACATATCTAATTAAAATAAAAAACAGCTAGTATCTAGAACACATAAAAAATTCTCCAACTTGAGCTAAAGGGATCTTTTTGCCTCAGTTTTTCTATTTTTAGTGGGGGGGGGGAAGTCTTCCTTTTTTGCTCAGGCTGGTCTCGAACTCATGAGTTCAAGCAATCCACCCAGCTCAGCCTCCCAGAGGGCCAGCATTATAGGTGTGAGCTACCAAGCCTGGCCAGAAATGAGCAAAAGACATGAACAGATATACCAAAGAAGATAGCAAATAAGCATATGGAAAGATATTCAACAGCATTAGCCATTAGGGAAGTACACATTAAAACCACAACAAGATTCACTATAGACCTAAAATTATAACTAAAATTAAAAATTAGGACAACATCAAATGCTGACAAAGACACAGAGAAATTGGATCACTTTTTTTTTTTTTTTTAAGAGACAGAGACTCATTTTGTCACCCTCAGTAGAGTGCTGTGATGTCACAGCTCACAACAACCTCCAACTCCTGGGCTTAGGTGAATCTCTTGCCTCAGCTTCCTGAGTAGCTGGGACCACAGGCGCCCACCACAACGCCCAGATATTTTTTCTTGTTGCAGCTTGGCCAGGGCTGGGTTTGAACCCACCAAGTCTGGTATATGGAGCCAGTGCTCTACTCCTTGAGCCACAGGCGCCGCCTAACAAAACTTTTTAAATGGAGGACAGAGTTGTAGTTGCTAGGGATTAGGGTTTGGGAAAGGGGGAGGAATCAGGAAGGAGGTGGGTGTAGTTGTAAAAGGACAACACAGTGGATCTTGTGGTTGGAATTGTTCGTATCTTGACTGTGGCAGTAGATATACACAAATCTATACAAGTGATAAAACTATATACAACTTAAGCATATATAAACGAGTACAAATAAAACCAGGAAAATATGAATAAAGTTGGTGAATATTATGAATGTTAGTATTTTGGTTATAATATTATATTGTACTATTTTACTAAATGTTACCTCTGGGAGATATTGGGCAAAAAGCAAAAGGAATCTCTCTGTATTATTTCTTACAACTACATGTATATCTACGATAATATCAATTTTAAAAAAATCAAAAATAGGCTGGGCACAGTGGCTCACGCCTATAATCCTCCCTCTGGGAGGACAAGGTGGGCAGAGCGCTTGAGCTCAGGAGTTGAAGACCAGCCTGAGCAAGAGTGAGACCCCAACTCTACTAAAAATGAAAAACTGAGGCAAGAGGATCACTGGAGCCCAAGAGTTTGAGGTTGCTGTGAGCTATAACACCACGGAACTCTACTGAGGGCAAAAAAGTGAGACCCTGTCCCAAAATAAATAAATAAATAATAAATAATAAATCTAAAATTATCCTGTTACATTGGCTAGTCAATTTAAAAATTTATAAGACATGTGTTGGTATTTTCATCATTTTATAGTATTATTCTGCCTTTGGATCTCAATCTCATCAGAGTCAATGATCTTTAAAATAGTAAATATAAAGTAAGCTTAAAAATCTCTGGAAAAAAATAGATAATTTTTAAATGAAGGCAAAATAAAGACACTAAGGCTGGATGCAGTGGCTCACGCCTGTTATCCCAGCACTCTGGGAGGCTCAGGCAGGTGAGTTGCCTGACCTCAGGAGTTTGAGACCAACTTCAGCAAGAGTGAGACCACAAATAGCCAGGCATTGTGACAGATGCCTATAGTCCCAGCTACTTGGGAGGCAGAGGCAAGAGAATCGCTTGAGCCCAAGAGTTTGAGGTTGCTATGAACTGTGACCACAGCACTCTACCAAGGGTGACATAGTGAGACTCTGTCTCAAAAAAAAGAAAAAATTACTTGGCAAAGTACATTAATTCCTTTAACAAATATTTGACTTCACCACTTACTAAATTCTGTGGTAGATCCTGGGAAGTCAAGTAAAAGTGTCTGCCTCTGCCCTTTAGGAACTCACAGCCCACAAGGTCTGCCCAGGCCTGCTAAAACAATAATGACAACTGCAACAACAAAAAAATAGCCGGGCGATGTGGTGGGCACCTATAGTCCCAACTACTTGGGAAGCTGAGGCAAGAGAATCGCTTAAGCCCCCTGTTGGAGGTTGCTGTGAGCTATTATGGCAAGGCAATCTTCCAAGGGTGACAAAGTGAGACTCTGTCTCAAAACAGAAACAAAAACAAAATAAAGACACTATCTGGTAAACAAAACCAGGGGAAAAAATATTGTTGGTAGCAGACTGCTTTATAAGAAATAATAAAGGAAGTTTTTCAGGCAGAAAGCAAGTGACACCACATAGCATTGTGATTCAAACCCACACACAAAAACCCCAAAGTGGGGCGGCACTTGTGGCTCAAAGGAGTAGGGTGCCAGCCCCACATGCCCATATGCCGGAAGTGGCAGGTTTGAACCCAGCCCCTGCCAAAAACTGCAAAAAAAAAAAAAAAAAAAAACCAGAGTGCTGGAAAAAGTAATTATATAGATAAATATAAAAGAAAGTATAAGGCACATTTCTTCTCTTTTATTTTCTTAACTGATTTAAGAAACGATTGCACAAAACAATGTGTATGTGTATCTGTATTGTTTCTGTATAACAAACAGAAACTTTATGTGTATGTTTATATGTATTGTTTCTATATAACACATAGAAATGTATTATGTTTGACAAAAAGGACACAAAAGAGGTAGGTGGAACAAAACGGTATCCAAGTAAGGAAATGACATCATATAGTGACTCTAATCCACAGGAAAATATGAGGAGACTCAGAAATGGTAAATAAGAAAGGTAATATAACAAGCTCTGCAAATATAAGCTTACTCTCCTTTCTTTCCTTTCAACTTCTTTAAAATATCGTATAAGGGCTCGGCATATGTAGCTCAAGCAGCTAATGTGCCAGCCACATACACTGGAGTTGGCGGGTTCGAATCCAGCCCAGGCCAACAACAATGACAACTACAACCAAAAAATAGCCGAGCACTGTGGCAGGCCCCTGTAGTCCCAACTACTTGGGAGGCTGAGGCAAGAGAATCGCTTAAGCCCAGGAGTTGGAGATTGCTGTGAGCTGTAATGCCACAGCTCAATAGCTTGAGGCTCTGTCTCCGCCCCCCCCCAAAATATATATATATACACATATCATATAAGATTATAAGCTGGGTGTGGTGGCTCACCCTGTAATCCTAGCACTCTGGGAGGCCAAGGCAGGTGGATTGCCTGAGCTCACGGGTTCAAGACCAGCCTGAGTAAGAGCGAGACCCATCTCCTAAAAAAGAGCTGGGTGTTGTGGCAGGTGCCTGTAGTCCCAGCTACTTGGGAGGCTGAGGCAAGAGAATTTCTTGAGACCAAGAGTTTGAGGTTGCTGTGAGCTAAGACGCCATGGCACTCTACCAAGAGCAACAAAGTGAGACTCTGTCTCAAAAAAAAAAAAATTACATAGTCATAATTATATCTATGTAAGTGTAGCTATATGAATTATTACAATTAACTATTGGGTTTATAATATATAGATATAATATGTGTAATAGTAATGTAATTATATAGGAAGAAAATTTCTATACTTCACTGGAATTAACTTAGTATAAATCTGAAGTAGATTTTCATAAACTAAGATGTGTATTGTAAGCTCTAAAGCAAGCACTAAGTAAATACTTTTTTTTTTGGAGACAGAACCTCAAGCTATCCCCCTGGGTGGAGTGCCATAGCATCACAGCTCACAGCAACCTCCAACTCCTGGGCTCAAGCAAGTCTCCTGCCTCAGCCTCCCAAGTAGCTGGGAACACAGGCGCCCGCCACAATGCCTGGCCATTTTTTTTTTTTGGTTGCAGCTGTTATCATTGTTTTGGCGGGCCCGGGCTGGATTTGAACCTGCCACCTTAGGTGTATGTGGCTGGCACCTTAGCCACCTGAGTCACAGGTGCCAAGCCAATACTTTTAAAACATATAATTAAATTATTAAGGAATTAAGATGTTACAGGAGAAAGTGTCATTTAATAAAAAAGATGGCAGTAAATGTAGAAGTATAAAGAAGCATGAGATATAAAAAACAAAAGTCAACTGGCAGATGTAAATCCAGTTATATGAATAAGATCAATAATTAAATGAAAATAGATTAAGCACTCTAATCCAAAGGCAAATATCATCAGACTTGATTTTTTAAAAAATGAACTAACTAAATGCTACTACAGGAAATGGCTTAGATTCAAAGAAAAAAATAGGATGAAATTTTTCTAGGGGGGTTGAATTTTTTTTTTTTTTTTTTTTTTTTTTTAGAGACAGAGTCTTGCTTTGTCACCCTCCAGTAGAGTGCTGTAGCATCACAGCTCACAGCAACCTCCAACTCCTGGGCTTAGGTGATTCACTTGCCTCAGCCTCCCGAGTACCTGGGACTACAGGTGCCCGCCACGATGCCTGACTACTTTTTTTCTTGCAGTTTGGCCAGGGCTTTGGTATATGGGGCCAGCACCCTACTCACTGAGCCACAGGCGCCGCCCTAAATTTTTTTTTTTTTTTGCCACATTTGGTAGAGTGCTGTGGCTCACAGATCACAGCAACCTCCAGCTCTTGGGCTAGGGCGATTCTCTTGCCTCAGCCTCCCGAGTTGCTGGGACTACAGGCACCTGCCATAATGCCTAGCTGTTTTTGTTTTAGTTGCCACTGCTGTTTTAGCTGGCCGGAGCCAGGTTCAAACCCACCACCCTCGGTATATGGGGCCCATGCCCTGCCCACTGAGCCACAGGTGCTGCCCTGAAATTTTTTTAAATGGGAAAAGATTATCATGCAAACAGTAACTAGAGAGAGCTGGAGTGACTGCACTAATATCAGACAAAATAAATTTTAGAACCAAAAATGTTACTAAAGATAAAGATTGGTAAAAAGATCAATCCAGTAGAATCTATAACAATTATAAACATATAAATCCCTAACAGAGCCACAAAATTTATGAAGAAAAACTGACAGAATTGAAGGGAGAAACAGACAATTCAACAACAGTCACATTCTTCAACACCTTATAATAATGGATAAAACAAGTAGGCAGAAGATAAAAAAAAAATAGAAGACTTGAACAATACTATAAACCAACTAGAATAAATAGGCATTCAAGTATAAGATGCTTCACCTACAACAGCAGAATGGGCTCAGCACCTGTGGCTCAAGCAGCTAAGGTGCCAGCCACATACACCTGAGCTGGCAGGGGTTCAAATCCAGCCCAGGCCCGCCAAACAACAATGACGGTTACAACCAAAAAATAGCTGGGCGTTATGGTGGGCGCCTGTAATCCCAGCTACTAGGGAGACGGAGGCAGAAGAATCGCTTGAACTCAGGAGATGAAGGTTGCTGTGAGCTGTAATGCCATGGCACTCTACCCAGGGTGACAGCTTGAGGCCCTGTCTCAAACAAACAAACAAACAAAAAAAAAAACAGAATGCACAATTTTTTCAGGTGCAAATGGAGCATTTTGCAGGTTAGACCATAGGCTAGATGATAAAACAACCTTAATAAATTTAAAAGGATTAAAGGACAGAAATCAGATAATGGAAGACCCTGTCTCTTTTATTAAAAAAAAAAAAAAAAAAGAATTGAAATGGCAGCACCCGTATCTAAGTGGGTAGGGTACCAGTCACATACACCCAAGCTGGCAGGTTCAAATCTGGCCCAGGCCTGCTAAACAACAATGACAACTGCAACAAAAAGTAGCTGGGTGTTGTGGTGGGTGCCTATAGTCCCAGCTACTTGGGAGGCTAAGGCAAGAGAACAGCTTAAGCCCAAGAGTTGGAGGTTGCTGTGAGCTGTGATGCCACAGCACTCTATGGAGTGCATCATAGTGAGACTCTGAATTGAAATAATATAAAAACAAAGAATTGAAATAATATAAACATATAAAATAAAGCATGTTCTCTGAATACAACATACTAAATTATGAAATTTACAAATGAGTTAAATTAAATAACACATTCGCAAATACCCAATCAGTTGGAGAAGAAATCACTAGAACTATTCTGTGAAGAAAGGATCCTAAAAAAAAAAAAAGAAGAAGAAGAAGAAGAAGAAAGAAAGAAAAAGAAAATCACTAGGAAAATTTTAAAATATTTTGAGACAAATGAAAATGAAAACACTGCATACTCAAATACACGGGATGCTAGCACTCTGGGAGGCAAGGTGGGTAGATTACCTGAGCTTACAGGTTTAGATACAGTGATGCTAGTACTCAGAGAGAAACTTTTTGTTGTTGTTGTTGCAGTTTGGCAGGGGCTGGGTTTGAACCCGCCCCTCCACAGTATACGAAGCCAGCACCTTACCCACTGAGCCACAGGCGCTGCCCCAGAGAGAAACTTTGATCTTAAAAACCTACATTCAAAAGAAGAAAGACTTCTAACCAATAATCTAAATCTCCCCCCTTTTTTGGAAAAAACAGGGTCTCAATCTGTTGCCCAGGATAAATAATGATGTGATCCTAGCTCAAACTCTTTGGGCTCAGGCTATCTTCCTGCTTCAGCCTCTTCAGTAGTTTGGACTACAGATGCATGCTGCCACACCTAGCTAATCTGTTGGAGTTTTTTTTTTTGGGGGGGGGTTTATTGAGACAGAGTCTCACCTAGTTTATCCTAGTAGAGTGCATGGCATCATAACTCACAGCAACCTCAAACTCTTAGCTCAAGCAATTCTCTTGCCTTAGCCTCCCAAGTGGGACTACAGGTGCCCACCACAATGCTTGGCTACTTTTATAGAGATGGGGTCTCACTCTAGCTCAGGCTGGTCTCAAGCTCCTGAACTCAAGCGATCCGCCCACCTGGGCCTCCCAGAGTGCTGGGATTACAGGCATGAGCCACCACCTGGCCCACGCGCTCATTTCTACTTTTTGTGTTTTTGTTTTTATGTTTTGTTTTGTTTTGTTTTGTTTTGTTTGAGACAGAGCCTCAAGCTGTCCCCATGGGTCGAGTGCCATAGCATCACAGCTCACAGCAACCGCCAACTCATGGGCTCAAGCGAGTTTCCTGCCTCAGCCTCCCAAGTAGCTGGGACCACAGGTGCCCGCCACAATGCCCAGCTATTTTTTGGTTGCAGCCGTCATTGTTGTTTTGGTGGGCCCAGGCTGGATTCAAACCCGCCACCTTAGGTGTATGTAGCTGGCACCTTAGCCACTTGAGCCACAGGTGCCGAGCTTTTGTTTTTGTTTTTAAGACAGAGTCTTACTATGTCACCTTCAGTAGAGTGATGTGGCATCACAGCTCACAGCAACCTCAAACTCTTGGGTTTAAGTGATTTTCTTGCCTCAGCCTCCCAAGTAGTTGGGATTACAGGCACCTGCCACAACGCCCAGCTATTTTCCTTGCAGTTGTCACTGCTGCTCAGTTGGCTGGGGCTGGGTTCGAGCCTGCCAACCTTGGTGTATGTGGCTGGCACTGGTAACCACTGGGCTATGGGTGGCAAGCCTTTTTTTTTTTTGAGACAGAGTCTCAGTATGTCACCCTTGGTAGAATGCTGTGGTGTCACAGCTCACAGCAACCTCAAACTCTTGGAGCTTAAGCGATTCTCTTGCCTCAGCTTCCCAAGTAGCTGGGATTACAGGTGTCAGCCACAACACTGGCTATTTTTTTGTTACTGTTGTCATTGTTGTTTAGCAGGCCCTGGCAAGGTTCAAACCTGCCAGCCCCAGTGCATGTGGCCAGTGCCCTAACCACTGAACCAGGGGCACCAAGACCCACATGCTCATTTCAATTGATGCATAAATCCTAGCACTCTGGGAAGCCGAACGAGAGGCAGGTGGATTGCCTGAGCTCAGGAGTTTGAGACCAGCCGGAGCAAGAGCGAGACTCTGTCTCTAGTAAAAATAGCAAAAACAAACAAACAAAAAAACCAGCCAGGTGTAGTGGCGGGTGCCTGCCTGTAGACCCAGCTACTCAGGAAGCTAAGACAAGAGGATCTCTTGAGCCCAAGAATTTGAGGTTGCTGTGAGCTATAATGCCATGGCATTCTACGCAGGGTGAAAGAATGAGGGTCTGTCTCAAAAAAAAAATGCATAAAAAGCATTTGACAAATTGAATACATTTTTATGATTACCAATATTCAATAAACTAGAAATAAAAGAGAAGTTCCTCAACATGATAAGGGACATCTATGAAAAACCCACACTAACATCATACTTAATGGTAAAAGACTAAAACCTTTCCCTCTAAGATGAAGAACATGAAAAGGATTTCTAAGGATATTTTACCACTTCTATTTACCATAGTACTGGAAATTCTAGCCAAAGCAATTAGGCAAGAAAAAAAAAAAGACATCCAAATTGGAAAGGAAGAAGTAAAATTATCTCTATCTGCAGACCACATGATCTCACATATAGATAAACCTAAATATTCCACAAAAGAGTTAGGATTAATAAATAAATTCAGCAAAGTTGCAGGATACAAAATCAACACACAAAAGTCAGCTTCACTTCAGTTTAGCACGGTAGCACCTATACTACCAGCTACTTGGGAGGCTGAGGAGAAGGATCACTTGAGCCCAGGAATTTGAGGCAACAATGTTATCATCATGGCTGTGAACAGCCACTACACATCAGCCTGGGCAACATAGCGAAGACCTGTCTTTTAAAAAAAATTAAAAGGTAGAAAGTTCAGTTTCATTTCTATATACTAATAATGAACACACCATAAAGAAAATTAAGAAAACTATTCCATCCTCAGGGATTGTGTCTACTGAAAAAAAAAAAAGAAAGAGGCTTGGTGCCCATAGTACAGTGGTTATGGCGCCAGCTACATACACCAAGGCTGGTGGGTTCAAACCTGGCCCAGGCCAGCTAAACAACAATGACAACTGCAACAACAACAAGAAAATAGCCAGGTGTTGTGGCGGACACCTATAGTCCCAGCTACTTGGGAGGCCGAGGCAAGACAATCACTTGAATCCAAAAGTTTGAGGTTCCTGTGAGCTGTAATGCCACGGCACTCTACCAACGGTGACATAGTGAGACTCTGACTCAAAAAAAAAAAAAAAAAGAAAAGAAAGAAAAGAAAACTATTCCATTTTCAAATAGCATCAAATAGAATAAAATGCTTGAGAATAAACTTAACCAAGGCAGTAAAGACTTATACACTGAAAACTACAAAATATTGCTGAAATTAAAAATAATACATACAAATATACAAATAAATGGACAGGCTCAGTGTCTGTAGCTCAGTGGTTAGGGTGCTGGCCACATACACCAGGGATGGCAGGTTCAAACCCAGCCCAGGCCTGCTAACCAACAGTGAAACTACAACAACAAAAAAAACCAGACAGGTGTTGTGGTGGGCGCCTATAGTCCCAGCTACTTTGGAGGCTAATGCAAGAGAATCACTTAAGCCCAAGAGTTTGAGATTGTTGTTAGCTATGATGCCATAGCATTCTAAGAGGGTAACATAGTGAGATTCTGTCTCAAAAA
Source organism: Galagoides demidoff (assembly GCA_963574575.1). Taxonomy (NCBI): domain Eukaryota; kingdom Metazoa; phylum Chordata; class Mammalia; order Primates; family Galagidae; genus Galagoides; species Galagoides demidoff. The sequence goes on from CAUYQV010177996.1 coordinate 10,086, forward strand.
AACAAACAACAAAAAAAAAAGGACAGACTTCGTGCTCATCAATTGCAAGGAAATGTTAAGATCCACAGATTTAATGCAATCTGTATCACAATCCCAGCAGCATATTATTTTCAGAAATAGAAAAGCACAATCTAAAATTCTTATGGGAGGCTGCGCCCATAGAACAGTGGGTAGGGCGTCAGCCACATACACCCAGGCTGGCGGGTTCAAACCTAGCCAGGGCCAGCTAAACAACAATGGCAGCTGCAACAAAAGAATAGCTGGGCATTGTGGAGGGCACCTGTAGTCCCAGCAACTGGGGAGGCTGAAACAAGAGAATAGCTTAAGCCCAAGAGTTTAAGGTTACTGTGAGTTGTGATGCCACTGCACTCGACTGAGGGTGACATAGTGAGACTCTGTCTCAGATAAAATGAATGAATAAATAAATATTATTATGGAAGCTCCAGGGACCCCCAAATAATCAAAGCAATCTTGAAAAAGAAGAATGTACTGATTTCAAACATATTACAAAGCTATAGTAATCAAAACAATGTGGTAAATAGTCATATATATTCCAATGAAATGCAATAAAAAGGCCAGAAATAAGCCCTCATATATACGGTTAAATGATTTTTGATGAGAGTACCAAGACCACTCAATGGGGACAGAAAACTCTTTCTGACAAATGATGTTAAGATAACTGAATATCTATATATAAAAGTATAAAGTTAGACCTTCCTTTACTCTATATACAAAAATTAATTCAAAATGAATCAAATAGCTAAACAGAAGAGCTCAAACTATAAAATTCTTAGAGGAAAACATAAGGGGCTGGGCACAGTGGCTTATGCCTGTAATCCTACCACTTTGGAAGACCAAGATGGGAGGATTACTTGAGATCAGGTGTTTCAGACCAGCCTAAGCAAGAGTGAGACCCTGAGCATGGTGTTGCATGCCTATTGTCCCAGCCACCCAGGAAGCTGAAGTAGGTAGATTGCTAGAGCCCAGGAGTTATGGGAATAAGCTAGGCCTAGGCTACGGCACTCTAGCTAAGCAACAGAGTAAGACTGTGTACTCCTCCAAAAAAAAAAATTTTTTTTTAAACATGGCAACAAAGGACACCACTAGGAGAGAGAGAAAAGACAACTCACAGAATGGGAGAAAACATTTGCAAATCAAATATCTAGTAAGTGATCAATATCCAGAATATATAAAGAACTCCTACAGCTAACAAAACACCAAACAACATGGCTAAAAAAATAGGCAAAAGACTTGAACAGATGTTTCTCCAAAGAAGATACATGAACGGCCAATAAGCACAGGAAAAGATGCTCCTCATCATTAATGATCAGGGAAACACACATGAAAGGTACAATGAGATACCACTTTACACTCTTTGCGTTAGCTTTATTAAAAACAAACAAACAAAAACCCAGAAAATAAGTGTTGACAAGGATGTGGAAAAATTGGAATCTTCAAATAATGCTGGCAGGAATGTAAGATTGTGCAGTTGCTATGGAAAATGGTTGGCAGTTCCTCAAAAAGCTAAACATAGAATTACTGTATGATCTAGTAATTCCATTCCTAAGTATCTATCCAGAGGAACTGAAAGCAGGGACTTGAACAGATATTTGAATGCCAATATTCTTTGTACCATTATTCACAATACAGTAGTCCCTCCTTATTCTCATGGAATAGGTTCCAAGATGAATCCAAGTGGATGCCTAAAACCACAAATAGTGCCAAACTCTATATGTATGCTGTTTTTTCATATATATATATATATACTTATGATACTATATATGTATCATATACTTATGATACAGTTTAATATATAAATTAGGCTAGTGATTAACAAGAACTCATAAGATGGAACAATTATAACAGTATACAATAATAAAAGTTATGTGAATGTAGTATCTATGGTACTCTACTACAAGTAACTGAAACCACAGAGAGTGAGACCACAGAGAGTGAAACCACAGATTAGGGGGGATACAGTAGTCAAAAAGTAGAAATAGGCTCAGTGCCCGTAGCTCAGCAGCTCAGCCACATATGCCAGAGCTGGTGGGTTCAAATCCAGCCTGGGCCTTCCAAACAACACTGACAACTATAACCAAAAAATAGCTGGGCGTTGTGGCAGGCGTCTGTAGACCTAGCTGCTTGGGAGGCTGAGGCAAGAGAATCGCTTAAGCTCAAAAGTTTGAGGTTGCTGTGAGCTGTGACACCACTATACTCTATGGAGGGCGACATAGTGAGACTGTCACACACACACAAAAAAGTAGAAATAGCCCAGTGTCCATCTGTAGATGAAGGATAGATTCATCTATATACCTACGTTATCTAGATACATATATATATGATGAAATATTATTCAGTCATAAAAAGGAATGAAATTCTGATTGCTATGTTATGGATGAATCTGTAAAACAAATGTTAAGTGAAATAATCCAGACACAAAAGAACAAATACTGTGTGATTCCACTTATTTAAGGTACCTAGAATAGGCAAATTCATAGAGACATACAGTACAATAGAAGTTACCAGGAGCTGGTTCAGCACCTGTAGCTCAAGTGGCTGAGGCGCCAGCCACATACACCAGAGCTGGTGGGTTCAAATCCAGCCCGGGCCTGCCAAACAAGGAAAACTACAACCAAAAAACAGCCAGGTATTGTAGTGGGCACCTATAGCCCCAGCTACTTGGAAGGATGAGGCAAGAGAATCACTTAAACCCAGGAGTTGGAGTTGCTGTGAGCTGTGACGCCAGAGCACTCTACCCAGAGTGACACCTTGAAGCTCTGTCTCAAAAAAAAAAAAAAAAAAAAGAAGTTACCAGGGGCTGGAAAGAGGGAAGAATGTAGACTTAACTGGTTAATGGTGATAGAGTTTCTTTTCTTTTTTTTTTTTTTTTTTTTTGAGACACAGCTATCCAAGCTATCACCCTGGGTAGAGTGCTGTGGCATGATAGCTCATAGCAATCTCCAACTCGGGCCAAAACGACATTCTTGCTTCAGTTTTTCTATTTTTAGTAGAGACGGGGTCTTGCTTTTGCTCAAGCTGGTCTTGAACTCGTGAGCTCAAGCCATGCACCTGCCTTGGCTTCCCAGAATGCTAGGATTACAGGCGTGAGCTACCACACCTGGCCTGAGTTTCTGTTTGGGGGTACTAAAAAGTTTAGGAAATAAATGGTGGCAATAGTTGTATAATATTGTGGATATACAGTAATTAATGCCACAAAATTGTACCCTCGAAAATGGTTAAAATGGCAAATTTTATGTATGGCCTGGCATACTGGCTTACATTTGTAATCTTAGCACTCTGGGAGGCTGAGGCTGGAGGATCACTTGAGCTCAAGAGTTTAAGACTAGCCTGAACAAGAGCAAGACTCCATCTCTACTAAAAATAGAACAATTAGGGCGGCACCTGTGACTCAAAAGGGTAGGGTGCCAGTCATATGCCAGAGATGGCCAAAAAAAAAAAAAAAAAGAACAATTAGGCATAGTGGTGGGTGCCTGTAGTCTCAGCTACTCAGGAGGCTGAAGCAAGAGGATTGCTTGAGCCCTGGAATTTGAGGTTGATGTGAGCTAGGCTGAGGCCACCACCCTCTAGCCCAGGCAACAGACGATCTCAAAAACAAGCAAGCAAACAAACAAACCTAGCAGAATAGCACCATAGCAAAAGGATTTAACATGATTACCAAATAGAATTTATCCTATTCTTTCAATATGATTTAACATAGAAAAATCAATTTCTGGCATATATCACATTAATGAGTTAATAAACAAAAATGAGAGTCATCTTGATAAACCACATGATTAAGTATCTCAATACATGCAGAAAAAGCATCTGATACCTTTTCCATCCAATATTTTTTTGTGATTAAAAAAAAATTTTAAAGTCAGGCACTGTGGCTCATGCCTGTAATCCTAGCACTCTGGGAAGCTGAGGAGGGTGGATTGCCTGAGCTGACAGGTTTGAGACCAGCCTGAGCAAGAGTGAGACCCCCATTTCTAAAAATAGCCGGACGTTGTGGCAGGCACCTATAGTCCCACCTACTCAGGAGGCTGAGACAAGAGAAACTCTTGAGCCTCAGAGTTTGAGGTTGTTGTGAGCTGTGACACCACGGCACTCTCCCAAAGGCAACAAATAAGACTCTGTCTCAAAAAAAAAAAAAAAATTTAACCCCACATTTATGGTGATAGAAATAAAAATCCCACAAAGTACAAATAGAAAGGCACCTCAGTTTGTTCAAGAGTACCTATAAAAAACCCATCCCTAATCTCAATCGTACTTACTGATGAATGGATAAAGTATAGTGCAGTCATACAATGAAATATTATTGGACAATATAAAGGAACAAAGTACTGATAAAAGCTACATCATGGGTAAGCTTTAGAAAGCATGCTAAGCTAAAGAAATCAGAGCCAAAAAAACATATATTGCATGATTCCATTTATACAAAGTGTCAGAAATAACAAAAGTACAGAGGTAGAGAAATTAGTGATTACCTAGGCCTAAAGGGTAGACGGAGGGAGGAAGAATAGAAAGTGACAGCTGATGGGTATCAGGTTTCTTTGGGGGGTGATGTTTAGATTGTGGCTTTGGTTGTACAATTCTAAATGTTCTAAAAACCACTTCAATGGGTGAATTTTATGATATGTGAATATATCTCAAAAAGATGTTAAAAATATACAATATACACTTGAAAATTGTAACCATCTACTGCTGTGCTAAAGTATTAAGCATTCACAAAATTAGAAAATGAAACATGATATTGAAAATGAAAAACAAGACGGCACCTGTAGCTCAGTGTTTAAGGCACTGGCCACAAACACTGAGGATGGTGGGTTCGAGCCCAGCCCGGGCCAACTAAAACAACAATGACAACAGCAACCAAAAAAAAAAAAAAAGCCAAGTGTTGTGGTGGGCGCCTGTAGTCCCAGCTACTTGGGAGGCTGAGTCAAGAGAATCACTTCAGCCCAAGAGTTTGAGGTTTCAGCTCACCACAGCTGTGAGCTATGATGCCACAGAACTCTATTGAGGGTGATGAAGTGAGACTATGTCTCAAAGAAAATGAAAAACAAAACCAACTTAGCTATGAAACAGGTAATGATTTCAATGCCTTTCATTGCTGAGAGTCAGAACAGTAACACCCCACACACACACCAGCTGCTGTTTTCAGTTCACTGTGTGCCAGGCTTTTCCTTTACATAACCAATTGCCTAACAACCACACAGGTAGGTATTCTTATCATTTCCATTTTTTCCTGAGAAAATATAAGAAACAAAGCAGCTTAAGGTCACCAAAAAAGTAAGCAGTAAGGCTGGGCCTACCCTGGGAGCTCCTGACCCTCTGAAGTAGTCCCTCAGAAATACACTGAGAAGGCTAGTTCCCAGGAAACATGTTTCCTGGCTATTTGCCATTTCATAGAGTACAAAAATGTTTCTAATAGGGTAGAATTTGAGTTAAGAGGCAAGCACAGGATGGCACCTGTGGCTCAAGGAGTACAGTGCCGGTCCCATATACTAGAGGTGATGGGTTCAAACCTGGCCCCAGCCAAAAACTGCAAATAAATAAATAAAATAAAAATTAAAAGAATATATATTAAAAAAAAAAAAGAGAGAGGCAAACACAGTGGCTCACGCCTCTAAGTCCAGCACTTGGGAGGCTGAGGCAGGTGGATTGCCTGAGCTTACAGGTTTGAGACCAGCCTAAGCCACAGTGAGACCCCCATCTCTTAAAAAAAAAAAATAGATGGGCGTTGTGGTGGGCGCCTGTAGTCCCAGCTACCTGGGAGGCTGAGGCAAGAGAATCATTTAAACCCAAGAGTTGAAGGTTGCTGTGAGTGATGATGCCACAGCACTCTACCAGGGTAACATAGTGAGACTCTGTCTCAAAAAAAAAAAAAATTTTTTTTAAAGTTAAAACCCAGGAATATACTTTTGTAATTTCATTGCTTAGAAATCTGAAATTCATATTCTTGGGGAAAATTTGGAAGCAAAAGCCTCTCATAAGCAGTAGGCAAACCAGCAAGACACAGAAGAAATCTGAGAGAAGAACATGATCAGGCCTACTTAAAGCCTGCCTAGAGGCAGTGCCCATAGCTCAGTGGGTAGAGTGCTGGCCACATACACCCAGGCTGGCAGATTCAAACTTGGCCCAGGCCAGCTAAACAACAATGACAACTGTAACAATAACAACCAAAATAGCCAGGCATTGTGGCAGGTGCCTGTAGTCCCAGCTACTTGGGAGGCTGAGGCAAGAGAATTGCTTGAGTCCAAGAATTTGAGGTTGCTGTGAGCTGTGACGCTACAGCACTCTACAGAGGGTGACATAGTGAGACTCTGTCTCAAAAAAAAAAAAAAAGAAGCCTGCCTAGAACAATGTTTGGCATGCAGTAAATGCTCAAAAACTTTTGTTGAGGCTCGGCGCCTGTGGCTCAATCAGCTAAGGCACCAGCCACGTACACCTAAGGTGGTGGGTTCGAATACCCAGCCTGGGCCCGCCAAACAACAATGATGGCTGCAACCAAAAAATGGCCAGGCGTTGTGGCAGGCGCCTGTAGTCCCAGCTACTTGGGAGGCGGAGGCAGGAGACTCGCTTGAGCCCAGGAGTTGGAGGTTGCTATGAG
>CAUYQV010178003.1:0-10117 GCA_963574575.1 Galagoides demidoff
AAAAGCAGAGTATGAATGTCTGAACTCAATAACTAAGAAAATGACATGAAGGTTATGTTAACCAGTTTGATGAGAGTATTTCAAAATGTATATGAAAACAGCACACTGTACCCCATGATTGCATTAATGTACACAGTTATGCTATAAGAAATTTAAAAACAAAAGAAAAAGAAAAGAAAACATAGGGAGAAACTTTATGTAATTGGATTTGGCAATGATTTCTTGGATATAATACCAAAACCATAATAAAAGAAAAAATAGGTAATTCAGACTTAATCAAAATTAATAATTTTATACATCAAAGGTTATGATTGAGAGAGTGAAAAGAAAACCCATAGAATGGGAGTAAACATTTGCAGGTTGTTTATCTGCTAATAGATTAATATCCAGAATATGTGAAGAACACCTACAACTCAACAACAAAAAGAAACCCCAATTCAAAACTGGGCAAATGATGTTAATAGATATTTCCTCAAAAATATTGACTACACAAATGGTCATGAAAAGATGTTCAGGATCATTAGTCATTAGGGAAATGTATATCAAAACCACAATGAGATATCACTTTATACCCATTAGGATGGCTTTTATTTTAAAAAAAAAAAAGGGAAGACAATAAGTTCTGGCAAGGATGTGGAGAAATTAGAACACTCATGTCTTCTTTGTGGGGATAGGAAATGGTGCTGCCACTGTGGAAAACAGTTTGGCAGTTCCTTGAAGAGTTAACATAGAATTTTCATTCCACTTCTCAGTATATACTAAGGTGACCAGATGTCCTGCTTTTGGCAGGGCAGTCTGAATTTTTAACAATTTGTCCTGCGTCCTGTGGTGTTTTTAAAAAGCCCAGATTTTTTTTTTTTTTTTTGCAGTTTTTGGCTGGAGCTGAGTTTGAACCTGCCACCTTCAGAATATGGGACCAGCGCCCTACTCCTTTGAGCCACAGGTGCTGCCCCAAAGCCCTGATTTTTGGAAAGAATGCACAACAAGCTAGGGAACACTGGGAAACAGGAAGAGAATATACGATTTTCAGCTGCCATGTGGCTATTTCACCAAGATATGCATTTTATATTATTTTTGTTAATTTTATAATGTTAAACTTTAATAATAACAAATAATTGTTGAAAACTGATTATTGAGAACTGCTTATCAAAGTTTGCATTGCTGTCAGGCCCTGCCCCCCCCCCAATGGTGTCCTACTTTACCAATGTTAAAATCTGGTCACCTTAGTATATACTCAAAAGAATCAAAAGCAGAGACACTAAAAAATACTTCTACACCAATGGTGACAGCAGCACTATTCACAATACCCAAAGGGAAAAGCAATCCAATAGCCTTTATTAAAAGGATTTGTTCTGTAAAATTTGCATTCAGTCAAAAGGCTGCACTCCAGGATCTAGGAGATCACATGTGGCTCCAAGGCCATAGTTCCCTTCCTCTGCTGGACTATTATTCAGCAGCCTTAAAAAAAGAATGAAATTTGGCTGGGTATAGTGGCTCATGTCTGTAATCCTAGCACTCTAGGTGGCTGAGGCAGGTGGATCGCTTAAGCTCACAGGCTTGAGACCAGCCTGAGCAGGAGCAAGACCCTGTCTCTAAAAAATAGCCAGGCATTATGATGGGTGCCTGTAGTCCCAGCTACTCAGGAGGCTGAGGCGAGAGGATTGCTTGAGCTCAAGATTTTGAGGTTGCTGTGAGCTATGACACCATGACACTCTACCAGGGGCAAGAAAGTGAGACTTTGTCTCAGAAAAAAAAAAAAAAGAAGAAAGAAAGAAAAAAAGAATGAAATTCAAATATTCAAATACATGTTTCAACATAGATGAGCCTCAAAAACATTATGGTAAGTGAAATAAGTCAGACACAAAAAGACAAATATTTTATTCCACTTATACGGAGTACATAGAACAAACAATTCCCAAGATAGAAAGTAATATAGAGGTTAGCAGATGGTTGAGGGTGGGGCAGGGGTGGATTGGGAAACTATTGTTCAATGAGTATAGAGTTTCTGTTTGGGATAATTTAAAAAAAAAAAAGCTCTGGGAATGGATAGCAGTGATGGTTGCACAATGTTGTGAATGTATGTAACACTACTGAATTGCACAGTCACAAATGGTTTAAAGGGGAAATTTTATGTATATTTTACCATAATAAAACACAAATATTCATGCATACATGTGTGTGTGTGCATGCACACACACTCACTATTGCTGGGTCCTATCCCCAGAGTTTCTGACTCTACAGGTCTGGGCTACAGCCAGACGATTTACATATCTAACAAGTTTCCAGGCGATACTCACGCTGCTGGGCTAGAAGCCATACTTTAAGGAATCTCTCCTTTAGAGAATGGCTCTATTCTCCCAAAAAGAGAAGGAATGAAAGGGGCTTTTTTTTTTTTTAAGACCAAGGTCTTGCTCTAATGTCCAGGGTGGAGTATTGTGGCATCATAGTTCACGACAACCTCCAACTCTTGAGCTTAAGGGATTCTCTTGCCTCAGCCTCCCAAATAGCTGGGACTACAGGCGCCTGACACAATACCCGGCTATTTTTTTTTTTTTTTTTTTTTTTTAGAAATGGGGTCTTACTCTGGCTTAGGCTGGTCTCAAACTCCTAAGCTCAGTCAATCCAACTGCCTCAGCCTCCCAGAGTGCTAGGATTAAAGGAATGAGCCACCACACCTGGCCTCCAAAAGAAGATTTAAAAGAAAGATTCCAAATTGTGAGCCAACTCTGATTGAAGGTAGTAGATACCTGAAACTCCTTGTGGAGAATTCTTTAGTTATGTCATCATGTCTAGGCTCTCAGGCATGTACACTGTGAGGACAGAAGGAGCAGTAACAGTACAAATGCCACATATTTATCATCCACAGGATCAGCTGGTCTTAATCTTGTTCTCACAGTATCCATTTTGTAGTATAGTCACATTCCTACACTTGAATTAATTCACATCACATAATCTTATGTCTTTGGTGTAAGGCCTAAGCAAAAGTTAAATTAATATGGCTCAGCCAGGGTGTTAGGGAAATGGGTCGGGGGGTGGGGGGGGGCAGGGATGAGGAATGAAGAGAGAAATCTTAAGTACTCAATTAAAAGCAGAACAAAGCTTGAGAACCAGGCTGAAGACTAAAGACTATGATGTAGAAAAGGGTGGGCAATGCAGTTCAGGGACCAGCCCCATCCCTGGCTCAGAATCTCTTCCGTACAGCTTTTCTTAGGCAAACTTTACTGGAAGCCTGGGTTACATCTGGAATTCAAGAACTCTCCATTTTCAAATGCACATGTGGTCCACAGGCCGCATTTTTGCCACCCAGCACTCTGGGCCACATTCAGAGGAGCCAGTGAACAAAACCAATCTGCTGAGTCAGTTTAAAATTCAACACTTTAGAAACTCTTATCCAAATAGGCATTTGTACATGTTGCCGTAATAGGCATGTAAGTGGTCCCATTAATAATAAACTCCTTAGACACAAAAGGCATTTTTTGTCACAAATTATGTTACAAGTTATAAATAGAGGATAAAGCAGCTGGGAATGTCAAGTCAGGAGTTGTAAGTTCTGTTGCTGGCTCAAGCACAGGCCTAAAAAACATGTTCATCTCGCAATTCGTTCAGTTTCTCAAGTTATTGATGAGGCCCTTAGTCAAATGGTATATACATGTAAATAAGACCAAATCTCTGTCTTGACAGTGCTTAAAAGGGCAAGATCAGTACATAAATCAATAAATGCAAGACGGGGTATTAAAGAAGTTACTTACAGAAGATTAAAGATGTTAGTTACAAAACGTAAGTAAGGAGTTAAATTCTCCATATTATATTGGCATACTCCTGCCATGTCCAGTTCCCAATACAAACTAGGCAATTGATAAATGGCTTTTTGAGCGACCATTATCTCTTCCCAGACCTAAATAACTAATGACCTAGTCTACAATTTATTCATTCTCAATTTGCATAATTAAGCCCAATATCTACTTCTGTGCCACAAAAATCCCATGTAGATGAAGCACATCAGTGGCCATGAAATACTGTGTAGACCTGAGCCCCTCAGATAGACAATGAGCAACTTTAGTACAATCTACAAGCTTAAAGAGGAATTTAAGTAGAAGCAGTTTCAAGAGAGCCATACATGCAAATATAAGAAAAGAGAAGTTAAAATCTGCATAGTAGGGTCCGTAGAATTAAAGGAAATGATTTACCTCTAAAACTCATATTTGTTTCTGCTAGAGAAGCAGGGACAAATACTTAAAAGGAGAAAACAGAAGTATGAAGAGCTGTATATGAATCAGACAGCCAGGTTTCTCCTAGTCTCCAATTCACATCACATATCATATTTGGCACAGGAATGCATTTTTGCAGGAGTCCAAGACAGAATGTTCCTGATAAAGGGAATCCTTTCATTTTGCATATCCTGGAAGGTAATTCCTACAGGTTAAGCTTCATGTGCTTGGAGCCCACATTGCAAAGGAAAAGCTAAAGGAGTTGAGCTTGATGTCTCTTGGCAGTGGAAAAAAAATTTCAAGAGGCAACTTCAGTGTTCTCAAAAGTTATGAGGTTCTAAATGTACTTTAGCAGCATTTTGAAAAAAGAAACACTCAAGACATTTTTTTTGTCCTCCTAAAGAATACAATAAATATGTGATGGTTCTTAATCTTACTATACAAAGGCTAATTTCACTAATTACATAAGCACATAGCGAAACTGATGCAGCAAAGAATAATGACTAGAGGGAAATTAACCCTTTTGGTAGACTATCGTGTTGACATAATGTTGCAATACAGGATTTTATTATCTGCTTCACAGTTTTCATAATAATAAAGTTAGAATTCCTTTCATTATTCTGTACAATGTATTTGTATTTAATGCATTAGTATTTGACACATAAATGAAAATCCAAATAATTAACATCAGAATATCACAGTTTGTAGTATCATTTATTAGGTAATCATAAGGCATCCCTTTAACTACTGACCACCAAATGTCCATACCTAAGAAAATTACCTAGTTTCTCCTAACTTTCATTTCTGTCTTATTTTGTGTTCTTCTAGTAGCAGACCCAGATACAAGAATTTGAGTGCAAGAAGTTTGTTTAGCTGTTCTCAACCTTCCTAATGCCACAATGTATTTTCGTTGTTACTAAGGGGCTGAGACCCACAGGTTGAGAACAGCTGGCAGAGATACAGGGAGTGGCATGCTAGAGGCAGTTTTTCCTGGCTGGGGAGAGCTGACTATGATATTTCCTCCTGATTCCATGTTCAGAGATGTCCCATTGAGAGTCTGAAATAGGCCATGGCAAAAGTATAAACACCACAGAAATCAGGAAACACTGTGCATTAGGGCTATTTCTGTTTTGCTAGTTGTTTTCCTTTGTGTTTTGAGTACCCATTGACTAGCACACCAGGTACAGGAAAAACCGCAGAGGAGTGAGGAGTAAGACAGGGAAGAAAAGGCATCCAGTTAAAGGATGTTGAGTCTACTGCTCCTAGAATTAAGCCGGAGATTACTTCTATGAAGAAACTGAGAAATGTTACAGGAGGTACTACAAAGTTATCCTGCCTGAGGGTAGAGGCGGCTGGGGTATTTATATACCAACTGCAATCAGTCATTAAAAAGGCTGCTGAGGTGGGGTAGTTGGTTCCCCTGGTCCTTCTGCCTCCAGTGAGTGGGGAGGAGTGGGCTTGCCCATCCTCAACAAAGAGGCGCAGCTCCCAGCAGCTGTCTACTGGCACGTCAGCACAAAAGTGATAAGGGCCCAGCAATGGGGTGGGACACCAAAACTACAATTTTTTGCCCATTAAAAAAGAAATCTGCCGTCTCATCTTATATTAATTTAATGAAAATATTGTAATGTAGGAAATAGATACAAAATAGATATAATTGTGTTGTTTTATAGAAAGTATTTGGTATTACTAAGAGAAAGTCAAGATGTTTGTGGTATTTCACCATCCTAAAATGACAATGAATAACCATAAACCATCTAACTAGAGAATAGAGGAATAAAAGAACAAAGACTTCTCACACAGAAAACCTAATTAGTTTTTTTTATAAATGGAATGTCACCACTGGGGACCAACAGTCTGTGAAGCTAAAGTTGACACCCACATAAAAAACATTCTGGGGCTTAGGCAAAGATGCCCACTTAAAATGACCTTCTCCTCTGGACCATTCTGACCCTGGCATTTCCCCCACTGCACTGGGTGTGGAGCATGGAAGGCCCCAAGTGATAATTAAATATGTCATTTTGAAATAATACACAAACCTACATACTTCACTGATATCCTAGTGATGATGGTTTGTCAGAATGTTGGTTGCCAAGGAAATGGGTAACAAAAGGAAGTTTGTTTGGTAGAAGAAAATTGGGAACAGTTCAGAGCCTGCAATCCTGGGTGAGGAAGACTGGGAGAAATGGAGGCCACCCAGTTCAGCAGGGACAGGTGATGTTCTGCCTTATAGACCATAGCAAGAATTTAATTTGGATTTTATTTTCTAATTGTGACATGATCTGACTTACACCATATTAGGATCGATTTAACTACTATTGGGAAAATCTATTGGAGCCAGTAGACCACCAGTGAAGCGTTGCAGGAAGCCAGGTAGGGGTTCCAGCAGCAGACCCTGGGAGACAGGCTAGGGACCAGACCATGCTGGGAAAGCAGGTAGACAGGGGTGCTGAAGGACACTACAGGGGGTGTGAAAAGAAAAGTAAAAGTAAGAACAATGTCTACAACTTTGACAAAGCCACTGGGTAAAATTTGGCTAATATTTGCTGAAATGGGAAGACTAGGATGGGAGGAAGAGTAAGTTCAGAGTGGCAGGAAAAGAGTTCTGTCTTTAACATGAGGATTAGGCATTTTGTTGGAGATGTCTGGCAGGCAGTAAGGAGTGGACCCACATTGTCCTTTAAAGGGCTCAAGAGCCTTGCCTCAGTCTAGGACAGTGGCTCTCAACCTTCCTAATAGCGCCGCCCTTCAATACAGTTCCTCTGAGTCACAACCCACAGGTTGAGAACAGCTGGTCTAGGGTCTCAGAGTTTGGTACTTTAGAATACACAAGAGATAACTTCACCTAGAACTCACAGGACAAGTTTTTTGTTGTTGTTTTTGTTTTTGTTTTTTTAGAGACAGAGTCTTACTATGTTGCCCTGGGTAGAGTGCTATGGCGTCATAGCTCACAGCTATGGCTCCTGGGCAACCTCCAACTCCTGGGCTCAAGCCATTCTCCTACCTCAGCCACCCAAGCAGCTGGGACCACAGGCACCCGCCACAACACTTGGCTATGTATTATTTTTAGTTAATATTTTTTAAGAGATAGAGTCTTACTTTGTTGCCCTCAGTAGAGTGCTATAGCATCACAGCTCACAGCAAACTCCAACTCTTGGGCTTAAGCAATTCTCTTGCCTCAGCTTCCCGAATAGCTGAGACTACAGGGGCCCACCACAACACCCAGCTATTTTTTTTTGTTGTTGCAGTTTGGCCAGGGCCAGGTTCAAACCTGCCACCCTCCATATATGAGCTAGTACCCTACCACCTGAGCCACAGGCGCTTTAGCTGGCCTGGGCCCATTCAAACCCACCAACCTCAGTGTACATTGTCAGCCCCCTACCCCCTGAGCTACGGCACCACCCAGGACAATTTTTTTTTCCCCAGGTTTTGGCTGGGGCTGGGTTTGAACTCGCCACCTCTGGCATATGGGACCAGCACCCTACTCCTTTGAGCCAAAGGCAACACCTAGGACAAATATTTATAATTGCTCACTGTTATGGGCTGAATTGTGTCCTCCCCCAAATTCATACACTGAAGTCCTAATCCCCAGTCCCTCAGAATGTGACTGAACTTGGAGAATCAGCCTTAAACAGATAATTAAGTTAAAATGAAATCATTACGGTGGGCCCTACTCCAGTATAACTGGTGTCTTTCTAAGAAGAGGAGATTAGGACATAAACACACAGAGAGTTAAAACCATGTGAAGTCAAAGGGAGAAGATTCCATCTAATACCAGGGAGAGAGGCTTCAAAAGAAATCAACCTTGCTGATACCTGAGCTCAGAGTCCTGCCTTCAGAAATGGGAGATCATACATTTCTGTTGTTAAACCACTCAGTCTGTGGTACAATGTTATGGCAGTCTTAACAAACTAATATGCTCACTTTGGCAATTGAAAAGAAAATCTGTAATTTTTACGATCTGATATCTGTCTTCCAGCAAAATAATAGTCTGTTGGAATTAAACTGTCTTTCCCCTCGAAATGAATACACAAAATTGACCTCATTGGAATTATTTACATTTTCTATTTGAATGCTAGAGCCTCTGCACTAATAATAATTTCTGCTTTTTATATTGAGCACTTTTTGCAATAACTCTTCTTCAACATTCATTATTTCTCTTGGCAACTGCTGGATTTAATTATTAAAAACCATGACTTTGGCATGTTGCATCATTATATGAATTTAACAGGAAGAAGAGAGAGGATGCTCTCCTATTTTATACCACTTAATATTAGAACCTGATTTGTGTTATTCTGATCTACAGCTTCTATTAGTGGTATAGCCACACAGGTTTTGACAGAATATATTCATATTCTGGAATTTTCTGAGATCATACAGTTTAATCTATGGGCATCAGATTAATAAATACTTATGAATACTTCAGCCACCTTCTCAGTAAGAAAAAGCCAAGTATAGAAAAGTATGTAGGTAACTGGTTGTCACTAAATAAAATCTGTGTAAGCCTCATAAAAAAATATTCCATGGAGAGACACTCACAGCTTATTGAGAATTCTTTTTTTTTTCACTTTGATGTCCTCAATAGAGTGCCTTGGTGTCATAGCTCACAAAAACTTCAAACTCTTGGGTTCAATTGATCCTCTTGCCTCTGCCTCACAAGTAACTGAGACTATAGGCACTGGCCACAATGCACAATGCCTGGCTATTTTTTAGAGACAGGGTCTTACTCTTGTTCAGGCTGGTCTCAAACTTTTGAGCTCAAGCAATGCACCCACCTCATCCTCCCAAAGTGCTAGGATTACAGGAGTGAGCCACCATGCCCAGTCTTGTTGAGAAGCCTTACCTGGAGTGGGGATGCTGATTGAAGGAGATGAAGAGTAGATCTTCTTACAATATGAAGAACTAACTACTGATGAGTCCATTCTGAAGAAGTGCTATTTGTTCTTTCTTTTTTAAATTTCAGGTTCCTGTGAGGGTACAGACGATTAGGTTACATTGTTTGAGTTTGTTAGGTAGAGTCCAAGTTGTAGCTGTTCCCCTCACCCAGAAGATGTGCCAGACACCCTGACATTGTGCCTGTTAGGTGAGAGCCCACCAATCCTCCTCGCCCCGCAACTTGAGTTTAAAATGTGTTTTTCTCTTGCATGAATATATATTTGTTCATCTACTGGCCTCATATTAGAATTGAGTACACTGGATACCTGCTTTTTCATCCTTGCAATACTTTATTAAATAGAATGTTCTCCAGCTCCATCCAGGTTAATACGAAAGATGTAAAGTCTTAAAAAAATGATTCACAATGGATAAAAGATTTAAATCTAAGACACGAAATGATAAAAAATCCTAGATGAAAGTATGGGAAAAACTCTTGATGATATCAGCCTGGGGAATGATTTTATGAAGAAGACTTCATTGGTAATCACAACAAAAATAAATAAATAGGACTTAATTAAGCAAAAAAGCTTGACTAAAAACAAAATAGTTAAGGCAAACAGACGACCTTCAGAAAAGGAAAAGATATTTGCATATTACAAATCTGACGAAGTGTTGATAACCAAAATCTTCAGAGAACTCAAATTAATGAACAGAAAAAGAGCAAGCAACCTCATTTATCACTGGCAAGTGATATGAGTGGACCCTTCTTGGAAGAAGACAGACAAGTGGCCAAGAAACAGATGAAAAAATGCTCATTGTCCTAATTATCAGAGAAATGCAAACAAAACCATCTGAGGACATCATATCACCTAACCCCAGTGAGAATAGCCCACATCACAAAGTCCCAAAGCTGCAGATGTTGGCATAGATGTGGAGAAAAGGGAATACTTTACCTTGTTGGTGGGATTGCAAACTAATACAGTCTCTTTGGAAAGAAGTATGGAGAATCCTCAAAGAACTAAAAGTAGACCTTC
>CAUYQV010178006.1:0-10984 GCA_963574575.1 Galagoides demidoff
CGCCATCTCATTTCTGCCAGTGCCATGATGAATACACTCACTTAACCTCTGTGAGTCTCAACCCTCTGTTGTCTTCCACCTATCTCAGGGAGATTCAATAACTCACCAAATACAGTAGAAGCTTCATAGCTGACCACCTCCCTACACTGACCACCTCCTTAAGTTGACCTAATTTTTGGACACCAGACATGCACCACATGTATGTATCATTACAGCAGGCCTACTTCCTTATGTTGACCACCTCCAGATGTTGACCAGTTTGCTACAGTCCTTGGGTGGTCAATTTACAGAGGTTCTACTGTATTTATAGAATGCTTATTATATGTGCCAGATGCTCAAAGGAGAACTGAGAAAGATGGTGATGCCCTTCATCCTTCTAATAGGAAGAGATAGTATTTCTGCCCTAGGAGGAGCTAGGGCTTCATTCCACCCCACCTGACTCCAGCGTTTCCAGCAGGGAACTCAAAGCCAGGAGTGGGCAGCACTGACTCACTAAGGAGCACCTGCCCTCCCAAGGTAGGGCTCCTTCCCAAGAAGCTCTGGCGCTGGGATAGCAGGTTCGGGGAAGGGTGTAGAATAGGGCAGTTGTGAAAGCTGGAGATCAACTTCTCTTATGGGACCTTTGTGTGCTAATAACTATTATTAAATATAAAAAAGGAATCCCGACTACTCAAGTCACAGGTCCTGCACTTCACTTACATGAAGAAATATAGCTAAAGATGAGTTCCCAGCTTGGCATTCAGTATACATTCCATTAATGATGACAACAATAGCAATGACAGCTAATACTAATATGGAAATTACAACGTGGCAGGCACTGTTTGAAAGGCCTTTGCATGTGTCAACCCAATGAATCTTCACAACAACCTTATGAAGTAGATGTGATTTTTAGTCTTATTTGCCAAGTGAGGAACCTGAAGTATAGAGAGTGTATTAGTTTCCTGTGGCTGCTGTGTAGTGCATTGCCACAAACTTGGCTTAAAACAAACAAAAAAAATTGTTTTGAAGTTTTTGAGATAATTTCTCACTGGGCTGCCCAACCTAGAATGCAGTGCACAATCATAGTTCACTACAGCCTCAAACCCCTGAGCTCAAGGGATCCTCCTGCCTCAGCCTCCCGAGTAGCTAGGATTACAGACCTGCCACAATGCCTGCCTATTTTTTCTAATTTTGTAGAGGTGGGGGCTTGCTCTTGCTCTGGCTTGTCTTGAACTCCAGACCTCAACCAATCCACCCATCTCCCAAAGTGCTAGGAACACAAACATGAGCCACTGCGCCTGGCCAAGAAAAAATTCTCTTGTAGTTCTGGAGGCCAGAAATCCAATATCAATATCAATGGACAGAAATGAAGGTGACAGCAGAGCCACACTCCCTTGAAAGGCTCTGGGAGAGAATCTATTCCTTGCCACTTCCATTTTTGATGGCTGCCAGAATATTTTAACTTGTGGTTATTGTCTTCTGCTCCTGTGTCTGTGTCCACTGTCCCATAGGGTGGACGTGTATTTGACAAGGATACACATGATTATATTTAGGATCCACCCAGGATAATCATCCCGTCTCAAGATCCTTAACGTAATCAATCACATCCGAAATGTCCCCTTTATCATATAAGGTAACATTTATGAGCCCAGAGATTAGAACCCAGACATTTCGGAGGCCATTATTCAGCCTACCATGAAGAGGTTAAATAAATTCCCCAAGATCATATGAATATGTATTGTTTTTAATTCTGTCTTACTATGTGATTTGAAACAAATTATTTAACCTTATCTGTGTGAATGGGTAGGAAAAATCCCTGCCCTGTGATAGACAAAGAAATAATTCTTAAAATCTTCAAGAAGAATGCAAAGATACAAAGATAGAGCTTTTGCCTTTTTCAGCTTTGTGGCTGCCCCAGGTCCATCATAATCATGCAGGACAAGTCTGTTGAAGAACAAATAAATGCAATAATGATAGCACAACATGTTCATGCTGACCTCCGTTCACAAAGCCCTTTCTGTCCATCATCTCATTTGACCTCACAATTGGCCTTTGGGTTAGATAGTGTGGGCTCTATCATCCTGATTTTATCCAGGTCAAATGGGCTCGACATCAGCTGACATAATGGCACGCCGAGTACCATGCGAAGCTGCTGTTCAAGGTTGCACAGCTACCATGTTACATTAGGTCAACGATAGAGTTGAACAGGTAAAACACTGAGATTTTCAGTGCTCAGGGCCTAGGCTCTGTGCGCGCATGTGCATGCGTGCGTGCGTGCGTGCGTGCGTGTGGCAGAGGGGCTCTGATGACCAAAGGCCCTAGATTCTCCCCCGAAGAGATCTGGTGAACCCCATGTTTGTAGCATGTCAGGCCATATGTTCTGCTTTGGGGTTAGAAACTCTGTGGCAGAGACCTTAGAACGATGCAGATTCCACTGCTTGACTTACGCTACTTCACCTCTCTGAACAGAGGAAGCTAAGTTATCCCTGATGCCTGTGTGCCTTCTGCCTGAGGACAGGCCTGTAGCCAGCCACCTCTAAATCGCTTGGGTATTTGGCTTGGGCATAGATAACTCTTGGGGATCTTATTTTTAATCTTGTTCAGTGGCCGTACCCTATCCCTGCTGCTTCACAGAAGATGAGGCCTCCACTGGGACAAGTGAGTCACCTTGCTCATCACCCTATTCCGTCACCAGGCTGGCTAGGGACCCGGCCAGCTGTACAATCTGGGAAGCTTTCCAATTTCATCTTTTAATAAAAACCCTAACTGCAATCTCAAAGCCAGCTGCTGGAGGAAGGGGCTGCCTGTTCAAAGCTACCTTTGAAACCCTTTCTGACTTCTTCTTTGAAATAGGATATTTTGTATACTTTATGGAACACAAAAATATTACGTATCAATAATTGTAATGACAAAGATTTGCTATGTAGAAGATGCTAATAAGCACAGATTACCTGATACGTCATTATCTTACTTAATATTCCCAAAGACGTTATGAACCATTTTACAGATGAGAAAAACAGAGGCACTCTTCTAAAGCAACAAAGCTAGTCAAAGGCAGAGCTAGAGTACAAACCCAGGCCGTGGGACTCCAGAGTACGTGTTATTGATGCTTAACCACTGACAAGAACTGAGATGACGGTTGTTCTTTGTTCTTTTTTTTCCAGATGTTTTCTCAAAATCACTTGCAAAAGAATTCCAGGTTCCACCAGGGGCAGACCCTGCATCTTCTGGGACTGTCTTGCTCTTTCCCATCACTTTTCCTCTTACTTCACTTATAAATTTCCCCTCAGAATCTAGGCCATGGCTTCCAGTTATGGAAACTGTGGCCTGCACAAGGCCACCTAGCTGGAGAGTGACGCAAAGGGAGCTTGAAATACAGCTTATGCCCCTCACATACCACTTCCCTCAGGGCTGCACCCAAATTGAGGGGAACCTTTTTCTAATTCATACGAAGGCACTCCTGGGCCAGTCCAGCTCCTGCTCAGATCAGGGCTGTGCCATGAGCAGTTTGCCACTAGACATGTGGCTTCTTCCAGCTTTTAGGAGTGGCAGATTAACCTATGGTGGTGGTGTGCCCATCCATTCATTCATTTGAGAAGTATTTACTGAGATCCTACTGTGTGCTAGATATTGTGCTGGATGCTGGGAATACATGAGTAAGACCCTGGTGAAGGGGGTCCAATGGAGGCACACAGTGAAAAAGTAAACAAAGAAAGAAGTTCGAAACTTCAAATTATTAACATCTGTGCGAACAAAAATAGTAAAGAATTGTGGGCTAGAAAAGCAGGAGGGTGAAGAATGGAGGGATCAGGGTTCTAACCAGGGGTAGGCTATATATGAAATAGGATGACCAACTGTCCTGGTTTGCCCAGGACTGAGTGACTGCTGAGGCCTGGGACTTACAGTGCTAAACCCAGGGAATTCTTAGAAAAACTGAGCTGAGTTAGTAACTGTAGTGTGAAGACCCTGTGGTAGCAAAGAGCTTGATGTGTTCAAGAAAATAAATTAAACTAATAGGGTGGTTAGTTTAGAGTGCAACAGGGAAAATATTTGAGTTGAGGGTCAGAGGCAGGTAGGAATCACACGCAGAGCCTGGAACCCCATGGGAAGGAGCTTAGATTTTCTCCCTAGGAAAGTCACTAAAGGGTTTAAACAGTGTCATAATATCATTTGAAGGACATCTTAAAAAGATCTGCTGTACATTGTACCCCACAAATGCATTAATGTATATATGATCTATGTGTTTATGATTTAATAAAAATAAATACATACATAAATAAAGCTCCAGGAACATTAAAAAAAAAGATCTGCTGGTTCACAATAGATTATTAGAGGATAACAATGGAGTCAAGGGAGAAATGTTAGGAAATTATGGTAGCAATCAGGTGAGAGGCGATGGTGGCTTAGATCAGGGTAATGACAGTTGGGGTGGTGAGAAGTAGTGGGATTCAAGATGTCAATTAAAGAGAGCACCAGACTAGGCACAGTGGCTCACACCTGTAATCCCAGCACTTTGGGAGACCAAGGAGGGAGAATCACTTGAGGCCAAGAGTTTGAGACCACCCTGGGCGACATAGTGAGCTTCTACATCTAAAAAAAGATAAGAGGGGCGGCACCTGTGGCTCAAAGGAGTAGGGTGCTGGCCCTATATGCCAGAGGTGGCGGGTTCAAACCCAGCCCTGGCCAAAAACTGAAAAAAAAAAAAAAGGTAAGAAAAATTAGCTGCTTGTGATAACATATGCTTGTAGTTTCAGCTACTTGGGAGGCTGACGCAGGAGAATCATTTGAGCCCAGGAGTGTGAGATTAGAATGAAGCATGATTTGGGCTACTGCACTTTATCCTAAGCGACAGAGCAGAGCCCTGTCTCTAAAAATAAATAAATAAATAAATAAAAATAAAAGAAGAGACAGCACCAGCTAGATTCAAGTTTACCCAAAGCAAACAGCCTTTTCCCCATTGGCATTTGTCAAAAACAATCAGCAGCAATTGTTTAACAAAATGGCTTCCTTAGGGCATTTATAAAATTGGGGGCAAATAATAGTTTAACCAAAAAGCTTAAAAGAAAAATCTGGGGAATGAAATATCCATAAGGGACTTTGAAGAAGTCTGGTGTATTCCTGGGAATCTAGAAGGCCACGTGCATATATAGGACGGTGCATGTGAACAAGGTTGTGCACGTACTTAGGAAAGACCTGAGAAGGCCTTAATCTCCCACCTTTGGCTGACCTTGAAGCTTTCTTGCAAGCAGGATGTAAAGGCCGAGGCAGAGTTGGCAACTGCCTCCTGAAGTGTTGAAGGCATGCCCCAACATGTACATAGGGCCCCCCAACAAAGACAGGGAGACTTGTTTGATGGAAACCTTGGTCCAACCATTAGCTAACCACCAGCCTCACCAAAAAGAGACTTCAGTAGTCAAATGACAAAGAATACCGACTTCACAAAATTTGTTCAGAAAAGTATAAAAAAACCAAAAAAAAAAAAAAAACAGTAAAGAACAATAATAATCAACCCTGGTGAGGAAAATTGGAGGAAAACTAGAAGACTCCAGTGTTAGGAAGAACCAGGAGGAAAGGGAAGTATTTCAAGAAAGAGGGAATGTTCAATTGCATTGCACTCTGCTAATGGGCCACGTAAGATGAAAACAGAGGAGTGACTATGGATTTTCTTTACATGGAGGTCATGGGTGACTTTGATAAGAGTAGTTTTAGTTAAGCAATGGGACTTGAAGCCAGATTGGTGTTGACTGGAGGAGGTAAAGAGAGGTGGACCAGCAGTACAGACAGAACTCTTCCAGTTGATTCTTTTTCCCACAGAGGCCTTCAGGCCGTATCAGACCAAGGTAGGCAAACAGTGTGAAGACTGGTGAGTGTCCTTAGATCTTCTCTGTCACAGTCTTCATAGTCTCCATTCCACTTGCTGTCTCCGACTCAGAAACTACTACCTAGCTAGCCATGGGTTCAGGTCCTTCCCCTCTTTGCTTTTACTTTAATCACTTGTAAAATTATGAGTTAGCTAGGTTAACGTAGCCCAAAGCAAATTTCATGACATACTAACTGCAACATTTTTGTTAGTTAACATAAAGTATTTGGGGGTCTAATAGGACTGGAGAACACAAAGCTAAACAAAGTTAATCAGATAATCTTTTTGCAGGACTTCTTAGAGCCTTTAATAGTCTGATGTAAATTTCACATTTCTGAGAGTGGAATATAATACATAGCATGTCTTTAATGTAATTAAGCAAAGACCTCTTATTTCTTAGATCATCTATAAACAGCCTGTGAGAATAGTCTTGCAAGAAGCGCATGTTGAGAAACACCAGATGTCTAAGGGCCCTTCTAGAGATAATCTCTTCGGGCTCTTATACTAATACGTATAATACATTCATTAGTTTATGTACCCATCAGTCCAAAGTATCAAAATTATTATAATAATAACAGCTGTTATTTCGTTGTGTACCTAGTACAGATGAGATTTTCTGTAATGTGCTTTATGTGTATAATGAGAAAAAAAAAAAAACCAACTTCCACCTCATAAAACAGGGAGGTGGAAGGCAACTTGTCTAAAAACTTAATTAAAGTTCTTTCAGGAAGTTATGTTCAAGCCTCCGCCAGAGCCTTGCTTACTCAAAGAAAAGCCCAGTGCTAAGCTTGGGGGCTTAAAGGCGAAAGACTGCTGAATTGCTTTGCATCAGAAAATGGAAAAAAAATGGTTCTTTTGTTTCCAAGAGAAGGAGTAAAGAAAGGAGCTGAGAAAAGAAACTTGCAGAAAGGCCGCAAGTTGAAGGAGCGGCCAAAGGATTTTGAAGACCCTTTTCCATTTTAACCTGTTTGCTATGCTGCAACAACCTCTGCTCCCCTAAACTGTCTGTAAGGTGTGCTGTGCACACACACACACAGAGGCTTTGTGACTTGTTGCTTTTGTTGTTATGACATTTGGGGGCTGGTGTTGCTGTTGGAGAGTAGCACCTGCATGGCAGACCTGATGGATATTCACACTATGTACATGATGGGCAGCTCAATTTGAAACCTTTTTTTAAACAAAACTGCAGCAAATAAATTTTGCAAACATGGGGGAAAAATCAAAGAAAGCGTTTGCATTAAGAACCCTTAAAGGAGAACAAGAAAGGCAGAGACAGAGGTGACCGTACAACTGGAAACCCCAAAGTATTTGAGGACATCTTGGGAGGGGGGAATGGGAGTTCCAGCCAATGTTATCCAGGTCTTAAAGGTAAAAAGACTTCGGTAGTTCACATCTGTGTTCCACAAACAGGATCTCTCTGAATCCTCACAACCTCCGATGAAGTAGATACTGTTGTTTATCCCTCCTTTTCACCTGAAGAAACTGAATCAACTCAGGCTCAGAGAGGTTAGGCCACTTGCCCAAAGTCACACAGCCTGGCAATGGCAGAGTCATGATTCTAGACCAGATCTCTGAGTCAAAAGCACTTGTATTTAACCACTTAACCACCAAAAAGGGACTATAAGTAGAGTAAGCATGAGGCAAGATTTTGTTTCTGTTTTGAGATTTTGCTGACTGACTAAGCCGCACTTACCCCAGACTGCCAATGGGTCATTCTGCAGGCAGGCAGCGCAGAAGTGCTCCGCTTTCTTCTGAGGACACTGTGGGCATCCCTGTGCCTACCAGACACTGGAGCCATTATCTCCTGCTCCTGAATAGAAACCATGCCCCCCACTGTGCCTCTCCAATTCTTATTCATTCTTCTAGATTGAGCCACATGTCAACTCCCTGATGCCCCCCAGACAAAATTATAGTATCATGTCCTTCTCCCAGCTAGAGTAGACACTCCCCCCACCAAAAAGGACCCAGCATTAACCTCCATACCTATAGTATCTAGCAAACCTGGGGCCTGGTAAATGGTAGCTGCATGCAATTGCATTTGAACTCAGGTCAGGTGGAGACCTCCTGAGAAGTGATGGCACCCACCCCCACCCCAGCTGGCCTCCCACCTCCCCTCCCTGGGCTCCTGACTGCTGGCAGAAGGGTGATCAGCCTGTTCATACTCCTTTTGCTTTTTGGAGACAGTCTTATTTTCTTGGTGGGGCTACAAGCAGGGTGGAGATGGGGAACAAACTAATTTCATTTTATTTTTAATCTGCAGGGGTTTAATACTCTGAAATCAGCTCTTCAGCCTGAAAGGACAAAGCTACCTTAAATAGAAAGTCAGCCTGGTATAGCCAAGTGTCATTATATTAATATGCAAAGCTACCAGTCAGCTAATCTCCACAAACCATTTGTTTCCTTAATTGCCCTCTTAGGGCAAAAGTGAAAAAAAAAAATAGGGACGATGAATAACAATTTTATTTAATTCACCCTTCCCATTCTCCCCAACTCCACTTACAATGCAGTTGTGAAGCTGGCGATTTTCAGCTTTAACTGTCTAACCACCCCTCACCCAGCCTCCCCACCTACATCAGATACTGATCTGTCCCTGCACCTCTACCTTCCGTCCACTGGCCCCATTCAGAACAATCTCTTAGGGCTTTGAGCCTCAAGAAGATTCCCAAAGGAATGGAGAGCAATGACAAAATGGCAGCAGGCAATACAGTTTAAGTCCTGCATTCTCCATGGTACAGGAAAGCATCCAACCCAGAGCACTGGTGTTGAGTTGCAGGCTACATTTGAAC
The DNA here is from genome assembly GCA_963574575.1 of Galagoides demidoff. NCBI lineage: Eukaryota > Metazoa > Chordata > Mammalia > Primates > Galagidae > Galagoides > Galagoides demidoff. Next base: position 8,626 of record CAUYQV010178006.1, read on the forward strand.
CCTGGTCCTACCACTTACTAGCTCTGTGGCCTTGGGCAGGTCACTTAACTGGGCCCCAGGTGCCTTATTACTCCAACCAGGGCAGGATAAATCATAGGGCTGTTGTGAGAGTTGAATCAGATCATGCCCCATCATGTAAGGACATGAAAACAGAGAGTGCTGCTCAGTTATGTTAGCTGTCGTGCACTTTTTATGTTATGTCAGGTAACTGCACAGCCAGAACGCAACATCAGGTCATCTGGTGGTGTGTCACATGGCAATTTGAACGGCAACTAAAAAAAAAAAAAAAGCGAGGAATGAACCTGGTGATTTCATGAACCAGCCACCTAGATCCTTGTTATTTCTCATCTCCAGTTGCAGGAACTTCCCTCTGATCCCAGCCCTGACCTCTCACAGGCCAGTAATGTTCTAATAGGCTATTTAGGTCTTAGAGTATCAAACCCAATAAAAAGGCAAATTCAACAGAAACTCCCCCAGAAAGGGCTGCTTATTTGAGCACAATTAAACCCTCCAGTGCATACTTGGGGGGGGGGTAGCTGGGTCTTGATAATGGGGCCCCAGACCCACTAATGTATGCCCCAAGCATTGTGTGTACAGATACACGAGCCAGAAGTTCAATATCAGGGAAGGTCAGTACAGATTTTGGAGTCTAGAGTTATGCCTGAAGCCATCCTATGGATGCCTGAGAAAGCACCCTAAAGTTTCTTCTTCTTCTTCTTTTTTTTTTTTTTTTTTTAGACAGTCTCACTACATCGCCCTCGGTAGACTGCAGTGGTGTCACAGCTCACAGCAACTTCTAACTCTTGGGCTTAAGCAATTCTCTTGCCTCAGCCTCCCAAATAGCTGGGACTACAGGTACCCACCATAATGCACAGCTATTTTTTTGTTACACTTGTCATTGTTGTTTAGCTGGCCTGGGCCCGGTTTGAACCTGCCACCCTCAGTGCATGTGGCTGGCACTGTAACTACTGAGCTAGGATGCCAAGCCTAAAGTTTCTTCTTAAGGTTTGAAAAATGTCATCCAGGCCCTGCATGATGGCTCATGCCTGTAACCCTAGCATGCCCGGAGGTCGAGGCAGTAGGATCATTTGAGTTTAGGATTTGGAGACCAGCCCAAGCAAGAGCAAGACCCCGTTTTCACTAAAATTGGAAAAATTAGCTGGGTGCTGTGATGGTCACCTATAGTCCCAGCTACTCAGGAAGCTGAGGCAGGATGATTGTCTGAACCCAGGAGTTCGAGGTTGCTGTGAGCTAGGCTGAGGCCATGGCACAATAGCCTGGGAAATAGAGTAAGACTATCTCAAAAAAAGTCATTCTGAGAAACAGCCCTCTTCATGAGATTCTACCAGGGATGGACTCAGTTTCCTCAAGTGGGGTCAAGTGGAAGCTGTAGTGCTCACCTTGCCAGGGTGTGGTGAGGATCAAATGGCACAACTTCTATTGTCAATAAAGGTTGATTTCATGCCCTTTTCTCCCTCTTGTCCTTAGCAAGAACCTGAGTAAGATCTTGGAACAAGTCCCCTCTTGTCTGCCCTGGTGTCAGCAATCTTGAATTTGATTCCTGTGTCTAGAATTTACAAGCTGTGTAGCCATGGGTGTGCAACTTGTTCCTTCTGGGTGTCAGGTTCTTCACTGGTAAAGTTTGAGCTAATACTGATACTTACCTCACAGGACTGTGAAAATTAAACAAGATTATTCCCATAAAGCACTCTGAAAGTTTGCTTACAGTAAAATAAAAGTAAACATTACCATTTGTTTTGGTGTTCCTTGAAAATTACCTCTGGGATCTCCAGACACATTTGCTTTCCCTTTCAGTAACTTCCAGAGAATGGTTTATCCGTTTGATCTGTGCCACTGGGTCTACTCTTGCCAACTCCCAGGTAAAAACATGGGAATCCCACTGTCAGTGGGTCTCTCAACTCTTTCTGCTCCAAGAGTCATGGTCAACACCAGCATTTTTGCTGCCATTTCAGATACTGTGGAAATGTAACCCGATCCTCCCACAGATGACTTCACAAGGTTTCATTATTAGTCCTCAGGGAGTTGGTTCAATTATAATATGTAACGGTTGTATGTACACGTGCATACAACTTCTGTATTAGCTGCCATCTCCTTGAATGCTCTTTAGTATGTAATAAACTTTATTCTTCTTTTTTCCCCTCTATTTTGCCATTTGCAGTATTTCTTCTTTTTTTATTAATTGATAGCTGTATACATCAATGCAAACATGGGGTACATTGTACTGTTTTCATATACAATTTGAAATACTTTCATCAAGCTGGTTAACATAAATTTCATGTCATTTGCTTAGTCATTGTATCAAAACATTTATATTCTAGTTCTAGAAAAGTTCACTTGT
>CAUYQV010178007.1:0-44828 GCA_963574575.1 Galagoides demidoff
TACTGAGGGATTCTACTGTATTTCTCAGATCTTGAGGGCTGCAAGTTCTTGCCTCAATGTGTCAAAATCTTTGGTAATTTTGTCTTTGAATTCATTGAATTCTTGAGACAACTTTTGAAATGCTCCTTGAATTTCTAATTCCAACTTTACCTCCATTCAGTTAATCTTATTTGCGATCCAAATTCTGAATTCAATTTCTGACATCTCAGCCATTTGTTTATGAATGGTATCTTCTAGTGTGTCCACCTTGTCGTTCCTTGGAGGAGTTGATCTACTCCGATTATTCATGTTGCCAGAGTTTTTCTGCTGATTCCACACCATGATTATTTTTCACCATTTGGCTAGCTAAGCAGACAAGGTGAAATTGGATTGGGGGCTCCTGGAGTAGTGATTAACCAGCCCTTTGCCCAAAAGCTGCGACTGGTGACTACCAGTTTTCCCCTACAGCTTTGCAAAGAACACATACAATACTACGGCCTGTGACACTGGGGACCTGCTTGGTATGGTGGGGCTAAGTGGCTCTGTCTTGTTCTAGCTGATCTCTGTCCAATTCTAGTGAATCAATAACTCTGGGTCCAAGTTTTAGCCTTTGCTCACAGGGCCTGTGTTTCCACCCCACATCTGTTCCACCCATAGCCACCATCAGAGCAGAGGCCTGGCTCCCTCTACTTTCTCAGAGAGGTGGGAAGTGTTTCCAGCACCTTGTCTTGAATGTCTAACCTTCAGAACTGTGAGAAAATCAATTTCTGTTGTTCAAGCCCCCCAGTCTGGGATATTCTGTTATGACTCTAGTAGACTCATGTACCAGGAATTTTCTATAGTGAATTGCCAGTGCAGAGGACAGGGTGATTCTTTACACCATAATTCAGATTGTGCCAATACTGTACATACAGCCTTGAGCCCCATTTCTTACAAATGCCACATTTCTCCCAATGGCCCATAAGGCCTTCTATGATCCAAACTCCTCTCAGAATTTTCCTTGCTTACAGTCTAACTGGCTTCCTTATAGCTCCTTGGAAATGTTAGGCAGGATCCCAATTTAGGAACATTGTACTGGTGGTCTCTCTGCCTGGTTCACTCTCCTCCCAGCTAAGGCTAATTTTTAACCTCCTTCAATCTTTGCTCAAATAGTTTGCACACCTTCCTCAATGATGACTACCCTGACACCTCCTTTCACAACCACTTCTTCCCCTGCCTCTTTACCTTCATTTGCTTTCTTTTCCTTTTTCCTCCCCTGGCACTCTCCCTCTTATAATATGCAATATAACTTTTATATTTATTACGCTTATTGTTAATGGACTATTTCTCTCTCATAGTATATAACAATGATGTGGGAAGAATCTTCGTCTGTTTTGTTTACTGCTGTATACTAAATCTCCTAGAAGGACATCTGACACATAGCGAGAACACACTAAATATTTTGGAATGAGAGGCAGCCCCTCAGGCAGCTAGATGGGAAGGGAGAGAGGATGAATGTGTTTTAACAACACATCTTGTATAGTAAATGGACTTTTAACAGTTGTTTTCAACCACACAGTTATTAATTTCTTTAAGGACTAGCTTTTTTATCTTTGTATCCCCAAGAGTAAATATTGGAATAAAACAAGAATGGAGGATAGATGTTGATTGCTAATTACATAACTGCTCTTAATTTTATTCACTCTTTACTTGCTTCTAAAAGAGTTTGGGGATTATATTAAACCCAACCCTGAAGGAATGACATTCACACATAGTCAAATAAGACCCTAAGACACACTTGTTAAGGCAAAAGAATTATGACATTGAAAGTATTTGGGCATTTTTTATGCTTATAGGACACTAGATTTATATTGAAATTTTTTTCATCAATATTAATAATATAATTCACTAGCTATAGATGGAATGATACACAAGGCAGTCATTAATTTTTACAGATTTTATCTCATAATGACCTTGAATAATTTTGTGTCCATTGTTATGGGGTAAAATTTTATAAAGCAAAAGTATTATGCTATATGTCAAGTTAGCTTTCGATTAAGTTTAATATTACTGAAATAAGTACATCTGCTTTCCTCTCACTGTGATGTTTATCACCTAATAAAAATGCTGAAGTTACCAAGGAAAGATGTTTAATTTGTTCGCGCTGCTCAGTTGTATGTTGCATCCTATTTTGTAGTAAATGGCATAATGTCCCAAGTGGGCTGCCATACTGTCAGATACATTATTTATACATAACATTACTGGTTAATCAATGAACAACAAATGCAGTAGCCTTTTCTTTTCCCCTTTATTTTTAAAGTGATAGCAAGACAAAATATGTAGAAAAATACTCTCGTTTTTCTGACATTAACTAATTTTTGATGATAAAAAAGTGATGTCTGCAAATAGGAGCATAACAATTAAGCCGCATACTCTAATGCATTCCAATGAAGAAGAACAATTAACCAGTCAAATCTAAGTATAGTTGCTTCTTTCTCCAGCAAAATGTGAGGAAAGCTCCTTTTATTATAGATTGCAAACTACTAAATAAATAAGATTTCCCTCCAAAGGGATGTATAAAAGCTAATGTTAGAAAAAATAAATAAAAGGTCATCAGTAGTCCAGCTAGAATCGTAATTTCTGTATCAAACTATGTGATATGCCAGTAAACCAAGGAGTAATTGTTATACATAGATACAACACTTCCTTTAAAATTTTACATACAGTGTGGCAATGAATCAAAATGTGTTCAATATCCTTTTGTATCTAAACCAACTTTCACTTTTTCTAAGGTTCCTTCCCTACTGGCATTTCTCAATAAATAAGGCAGCACAATTGGGACAAATCTGGCTTTTGTTCAGCCATTCTCTTCTTCTCCTAGAAGAGAATTTAAAAGAATTTTCTCTGAATAGAATTTTAAAGTGTTATAAAGTCAAAACTTGTTAGTGGGCAAAGTTACAATAGGTTTAGCTTTTTAAAAAAGCCATTAACTTATGGAAGAATGAATATGAAATGAACAGCAAAACTTAATCACATAATATTAAAAAATAGTTGCAAAAATTTAAGTAGAGAAAATGACATCATAGTGTTTGAGCCTTATAGATTCAAACGTATAAACAGACATCCAGCTGAACTGTTGTAGAACAGGTACACTTCTTATCTAATAAAAGTCTTGAATTGTCTAATTCTTAAGGAGAACCCATACAGCACAACAGCACATTTGAAAAGAAAAAAAAAGAAGACAAAGAAATAGCTATGTTACCACTGATCACCAGCATATGAGGAGCCCCACTATGTGCGGGAGATCAGAGTTGTACAAGGACATTCACTTAAAAATGGAGCTAAAGTATCTTGATTTAATTACGTATAAAACCCAAAGGCATAAACATTTTTTTTCCTGTGAGAATTGTAATACCATTTAGAAGTCCATATTTAAAAAAAAAGAAAAGAAAGATGGTTTGTTTTTACGTTAGCTCGTTCTGTTGTGTTTTTATTAATAGCAGTTTTAGATCAATACCAAATATTCTACTCAGTTCCAATGATTGAATATGAATACATTATGTGCATACAAAAATAGTGATAATCTAAGTTGATACAATAGTTCATTTTGCATTAGTGTCCTAGATGGGACAATGTTAAGAAGCAATTTAAATGAAATTCATTTAAATGTCAGCTCTCATGCTTGCGATTTTTCTATAATTGGTTATTTAATTAAAATAATTCTCATAGTCATTAATTTAGACTAAAACTTGCTGTGCACTGACATGTTTTAATTACATGGTATTAACAAAATTGATATGCTTTAAAAAAGCATGGTTAAATTTTAAACAAGAATAAATTAGAAATCTCATAGATCATTCTACTTAGTGTATTTATGAGAAAGTCAGTCATTTTAAATGTTTATTACAAACAAAGTCACGCCATTATTGTGCACACGTTGCAATTTATACTCCATATCCCTTAGTAATGTTGGATGCACATACCGGGCTCCCATTCTTGAACATCTTTAAAAGTGGAGGAAGTAAACGAGATCTTAATAGAAAACCAAAAAATGGCCCACAGAAAAGATGAAGAGTTAAGGCTCATGTGATATGAAAACTCATGGAGACTTTAGCTAAGTAATACAAAGTTATGCATAAATAGATAATGCCTAAGTATATGCTAAAGGATTAAAAATATACATGGTTTGGTTATAACCATTTCGTGATCCTCTTTGCAGAGACAAAAAAAGGTATCCTGGCTCAGCCTTCTTTTTTTTTTTTTTTCAAAATTAGTTTTCACGTTACATTTGTGAGGTTACATTTGTGACCAGTCACATTCTCATTTCAATCTTTGTCAAAGGACTAGATAAATATTTTACCCTTTTCAAATCGCAATTACAATCTTTGTCAGGACTATGAGAAATCAGAATTTTAGTGTTTTCCATGAATTAGAAGACTTCTATATTGCTTTGACCTTTTTAATATTCTGTAATTTAATTGGATGGACAGTCTACTTTTATTCAGGATTGCCAGTCTTTCTATTTAATAAACTTACTGACACAAAGTACCATTTTAAATGGCTGCTTCTCCTTTTTTTCCCTGAATAGAAGCTTTTGGACTGGTTAAAACATCGCTTTGCCAACCATTCTTTCTCCATTGTCTTTTAGTCAGTCAAGAGTTTTTAAATGCACGTATGGCTAGCTGGGTTCCATTACTTCACTTGTGTTTGGGGTGTATAAGACCTTCGGAATCAGGTTTCTAATCTAATTTCTTTACCCTTAATTAGCTTAAAATTAGTCCATGATGGTGAACAGAGAAGGCCACTGAACAATACCCTACGATGCTCTTTTCAACCCTTGTTCTAAGGATTTTTCCACTGTGTAATAATATAAAAGAAACTATTTGCTTACATTTTACCTCAGCCTGAGCACAACATGGCCCATCTGTTGTGACTGCCTGGTGTGCCCTTGGCTCTCCACACCCCTGCTTTTCAGACTCTTTAAGGTGGCCACCTCCCCCAGACAGCGGTGTGTCCTCTCTCTGACTCAGATCCTCACTGATTTACTGTGATGCATTGATTGACACTTCTTTTTTCCCTCTGGGGAAATACGCAGCCAGATTGTAGCAGGGAAAGGGAAAGGAAGTGCGGACACACTGCAGCTCGGCTGCCGCATCTGGGCTGAGCAACCTCTCCCAACCCAGATGGGAGGGGGGTCTAGAGAGTCAGGGGTGGTGGTGGTGGTGGTGGTAGAAGGTGGAGAATTGTGGTCTCAAAGCTTTGAGAAATGTTTATAGTGACAGTCAGAGACTTGACTTAACTTTTGATACCGTTTTTCCTTTGTTAAGAGGAAGCCCTTGAGTGAATTTCTTATGTGCATTTGGATAGTGCCTGGGGTATAGTAGTTGCTCAATAAATACCTACAGAATGAAAGAGTCAATGACTGAACATAATGGCAACAAGCACACGAATCCAATGAGGACTTTTAACTTAAATGGTAGAATATAGTTATTTGTGAAAGACAGATATTAGCAGAGGTAGAGAGGAGCTCATAAGAACTTCATCTCCATAGACCTATTTTCCCGAGAAAGACTGATTCCCACTGGAGATGCTCTGATCCAGGTGTTCTGACTCACTTCTCAGACCTTTTTATCCCCAAGTCTTTTCTACTTCCCAGGTACTGCTATTAACATGTAAAAAAAAATATTCCTAATTAATCTGTTTTTTAATGTGAGATTTTGGCACATCTGGATCTCTTAAAGCCTGGCATACAGATCAATTTAGTGGTTTCTTCCCCTAAAATTTGCAATATGTTCAAGTGGGCATCAGGAATGAGATGAATTTTTATCTTTCCACACTCTCTTGGGGACCCAAATTCATGAGAAGCATTGAAACAGCAGAGATTTAAATGTTGGCTCTGAACCCTCTCAGTTCTATGTCCTTTAACAAATTATTTCTTGGAAGCTTCTTCACCTTAAACATTGTTCTCTCTCAAATAATAAGTACCTTTTAGGGTCAATAATTGGTCTCCATTAATATCCTGATGTTTTCCATTCCCTAGTACAATTTGTTTTGCAATTCCAGTGCTTTCTGTATCTGCCCTCCCTTTGGTTCCCTGAGTGCTCACTATGTACCAAGCACTGGCAAAGTATTTTATATATTTAACAGCACGATGACTCTGTGAGTTTAGTACTATTATTATCTTTATTTTACAAATGAGGAAAGAGCGGTACATTATCCAGGTAAGGTAGTAAGTGAAGCGCTGGAATGTAATCCCAGACAGTGTTATCAAATGGACTTTACAGTCGTTCTGATGGCAGTTGCTTGCCTATGTTTATTACCATGATCATGCAATGGAGACCCACTGGATATGTAATAGGAGTCAGAAACGGCAAGAGGGGATTGATCTGTGCAGGTAGATCAAGTGTCTCCCACTGACATTTTAATGGAGGAAGTAGAAGAGAACTTGAAATGTCTACTGTTCAATCTCGGTAGTAATGGAAAGATAATGGCATTAAAAATTTTATTGATTGGATCCAGGCTGCCACATAAGGGGACAAACTAACAAATAGAAAGAAAGGACTTTGTAAAATCAAAAACACTAAAATAAATCCCTGAGAGGAATGAGGGAAAAATGGAATAGAAGTGTCCCCAATCAGAATTACTGATCTTAAAGTCCAACTTCAGAAATCATACTAGGGAGTAAAATGGTCTGAAATTGAAAATTATGAGAGAAAAAATTAGACAAAGATAATAGATGACACTTAAGAAAGAAAGAAGGTTGGAGCAGAAAAGTATTTTCCGTGCTGAAAGACTGTGAAACCTTTCATATAAAAGGCTCAGCAATGCTAGGAAACAATACTTTTAACAAACACATTCATAAAAATCTTCAAAGGAAGTACTCTAGCCAAGGAAAAACTGTCATAAGATTTTAACATAGAATTAAACAAATTAATTAGGAGGCTTATGGGGCAATGAAACATTTTAAACTCTGAAAAAAACCTGATATTGTGTGTAAGATATAATGTACTAATCACAAAAAAATCTTAATATATGAATTATAATGTAAGAAAAACTTAGAAGTAATCTGCTTCTAATTTTTTCAGTATATCTGAGTGTAATCGAGAGAAGTATGAGGCATACAAAATTCTTGTCTTAATAAATGTGAGTACTTGGTTCTTTAATTTGTGATATCCATGAGGACTCTAAGTTAAAGCACGTCACTAAGGCAGTCTTGTGCACGCACTGCTTCCTCTGCTTACAATGCTCCTGCTTGGCGTTCCCACATGACCTATTCCTCACTTTTAGTCTGCTCATCTCTCACCTCCATCAGAGGGATCTTTTCTTCTCCCCATATACAATCACGTTTCGCATCACTCTTAGTGATTTACTTTGACAAAACCTTTCCAGTAGGTATATACTTTCTTCTTGCCCCTCCCCCCCATGGGAGGTTAGCTCCTGAGGGCAGCTCTATTTGTTTTCTTCACTATCTTATCCCCAGTGCCTAGAAGAGTACCTGGCACATATTAAACTCTCAATAAACATAAATGAACGCTAAATAAAGAGCCCTTTAAGTGAATAAGAACAGTAAACTAGCCCCCCCAAATGAACTAGATCATGAATGGATCATTAAAGAACATTATTAAAGCTTTGTGCACTGTCAGTATCATAGCTAATAGGTTTATCTGAGGGATGACTATTGCTAAATGATTATTAAAATATGATTATCTTCATTAATTGTCAAAAAGTGTAAGTTAAGCCAATGAAAGATATTTTTATAGGTCTGAGGCAATGATTTCAAAGATTTTAAGGATTGGCAATGTGGAGAATGCAAAATATATATTTTAAGGTCATATTTATTTATTTATGGAAATAATTTTTTGTTTCCGATTAATGTGATGGTACAAACAATTAGGTTACAACGTTTGCACTTATTAGGTAGAGTCCCTTTTGTAGTTGCGTCTTGCACCCAGGAGGTGTGCCATGCCTTACATTCTGCAGTAGTGCCAAAGAAGATCAAATATCTGAGAATTAACCTAACAAAGGATGTGAAAGATCTCTATAAAGAGAATTATGAAACTATGAGAAAAGAAATAGCTGAAAATGTTAACAAATGGAAAAACATACCACGCTTATGGCTCGGAAGAATCAACATTGTTAAAATGTCCATACTACCCAAAGCAATCTACAGATTCAATGCAATCCCTATTAAAGCACCATTGTCATACTTTAAAGAGCTTGAAAAAATTGTGTTTCATTTTATAAAGAATCAGAAACAAACCTTGAATAGCCAATACATTACTCAGAAATAAAAACAAATCAGGAGGTATCACGTTACCAGACTTCAGGCTATACTATAAATGTATAGTGATCAAAACAGCATGGTATTGGCACAAAAACAGAGAGCTAGATTTAGGGGACAGAATAGAGAACCAAGAGATGTACCCAGCTACTTATCATTATTTGATCTTTGACAAGCCTATCAAAAATATTCAGTGGGGGAAAGACTCCCTATTTTACAAATGGTGCTGGGTGAACCGGGCTGGCAACCTGCAGAAGACAGAAACTGGACCCCCACCTTTCACCATTAACAAAAATTTTATCACTGGATAAAAGATTTAAACTTAAGACATGAAACTATAAAAATACTAGCAGAGAGTATAGAGAAAACACTTGAAGAAATTGGCCTGGGGAAAATATTTTATGAGGAGGACCCCCAGGCAATTGAAGCAACACCAAAAATACATTACTGGGATCTGATTAAACTAAAAATCTTCTGCACAGCCAAGAGCACAGTAATAAGTAAGGTCATTTAAAAATGACCTACCAATATTCTTTGATCCAGAAAATCCACTTATGGATTTTTCCCTATTGAAATATTTTTATAATTCTGTAAATACAGACTATATAGATTTTTTAAATTGCTACATTTTTATAAAAGTGAAAAATAACTATGCTGATCTCATTCTGTACATAGAGAATAAAATACATGTAATAATATAGAGGTAGAGATTATTTTCATAGTATATAGAAAGATAACTGTGGACTTGCCCCTGAGGTTATCTCTGGGAGGTGAAATTACATAATAATGTGCTTCCTTCTTTAGGTCAGGTAATTTTTAAATGTTTGCAACCTTGCAATAATATCTAATATTCAATGAGAATAAGACAATATTAAAGATATGATTATAACATTTAAAAGAATTTGTGAACCCAAAAGAGAAAATCAGCTCTAAATTTTCTCAAAGAGGGTCTATTACTCCCTTTATATTTTTAAAAAAATACTCCTGAGTTAGAGATCTTGGTATCTTTTTAAGAGTTGTTTCATCTATATTAGTAAGTGGGATTACTCTACAGAGTCTCTTTATTCTTGTTCTTTACTACTCCGGTTTGAATTAATACAGTTACATTTGTCTCGCAAAATGAGCTCCTATCCAATCATGCCCCGTGCTGTGCTCAGTGTATGATCCAATTGTTTAAAACTGTTTTATGAAAGGCGTCATTTTCCATCCTTCTGTGACTTTGTTTATGATCTCTCTGTCTGAAAAGCCCTTTACTGTCTCTTTCCTTTGTAAATTTCAAATCGTCTTGTGAGTCACAGGTTAAATGTCCCCTCTTGTATAAAGTTTCCTCTACATTAACCCAGAGGGTTTGTTTGTTTGCTTTTTTCTTCTTATGCCAATCGTTTTATAAATAAAATCATCACCAAAAGCATTTATCACATTGTAATGTAATTATGTTTCTGCATGTTCATCTTCCCGATCTGACTCCAGACTATCTCTCGTGCATATCTGTCTAGCCCTTAGTGCAGAGTCTGTTGTTCAGCAGAGTTTCTCCGGCTCTCTAGATATCGTCTGAATAACGCAAAGATATCCAGGACCACCTGAGAGTTTATGAGTTAAAAGTAAAAGTTCACCATTTCCTTGCTCATCCCTTTGAATGATTATTTAATTTTCCAGACTGATAAGGTCAGCAGTTACTGTATTATAACAAAGAGTGAGGTGGGGTTTAATGTCATCTCCCTCGGCCCTCCTATGCCTAGAGACCCAGAGAGGTTTTCCTGTCCCTGCTGAGACATGTTAAAATGTCCTTCACCCTCCAGTTCTTCCTTGTTACGCTCACTCTTGCTGTTCCTGGCTGTTTATTCCTCTGTTTGCCCTTTTCCATGGGCAAGAACGCTTTATGCCTCTTGGCTTCTGTGCTCAGTCTCGCAGTGCATGTCTCCACGTGTTCCTCAAAAGTAAACACAACTTGGATTTGACCAAGAACCAACGAATGCAGAAGCCAAGACTAATGTTATGAAAATTGTCATAACTAAGAAGGCACCTGAGCAGGGTCTTAGTTTTTCCTATTGAATATTTTTCTTACTGGTTGTCCCTTTTACAGCTTTATAGAATGTGTCTCATTCTTGGCTTTGATTTTTCCATGTTTCAAACTGTAAAGCAGCGTTCCCAGTTTAAGTATATCTGAGATTTGCAGACATGCCATTGCTGCGTATGTATTTACTGAAAAAAGGACAAAGAGTGGTTTTGTTCCCCATCTAAGGAAAATTACAAGGGTTGTAGAGGAAACCTGCTGTCACACAGAAAATTTTGGTCCCTACAAAACCTAACGATTAACCTGTAATTGCATAAAGAGAAGATCCTTGGCAGAAGAAAACTATTTTGTGCAGATCTCTTTGAGGGCAGCCTGAAAGCTGCTTTGCACCTGGGATACCACACAGGGTGATGTGGGCAGTGAACTCCTCTGAAAGGGAAGCACTTATTTGGCACCTCTTTTGTCTGCAGCCTTGGGTGTGCCAGGAACCAGCACCCTTGGCACAAACATCAGCCTCAAACAGCTTTACATTTATTTCTTAAAGTACTTTTAATTAAAACATGATGCCCATTACAGCCATTATGGAAAACAGTATGGAGGTTCCTCAAAAGAGTAAAAGTAGGAATACTTTATATCCAAGGGAAAGAACATCACTAGTTTGAAGAGATATCTGCCTCCTCATGTTCATGGCAGCATTATTTGTATTATTCACAGTTAGCCAAGATATGAAAACAGCAGATCCATTATATATATGTATCCTACTGAATATGTACATGCCATATTTTCTTTATCCATTCAAACGCCCATTGAAATATTAATGGATAAAAAAAGTGTGCTGTACACACAAGAATATCATTCACCCTTTAAAAAGGATGAAATCCTGCCATTTGCAACGGCATGATAAACCTGAAGGACGGTACGCTAAGTGAAATAAGCCAAGCATAGAAAGATGAATACTGTATGATCTCACTTATATGAGGAATTAAAAAAAAAAAAGTTGAACTCTATACAGAGGGTAGAATGGTCATTCCCAGCACCCCATGGGGACAAATGGAGGCTACTGGTTGAAGAGCACAGATCCTCAGTTCTCAGATGAATGAGTATTACAGATCTAGTGGACACCATGGTGAACATAGTTAATGTATCGCATATTTGAGATTTGCTAAGAGTGTTGATTACACAGGAACAGTATATACGTGAGGTGATACGGCTGTTCCTTAACGCGATTGTGGGTAATCATTTCACAGTGTATACCTATACCAAAACATCATGCTGTGGACTCTAAACATACACCATTGTTGTTTGCCAATCAAACCTTAATAAAGCTGGAAAAATGATATCTATTCATTGTGAAAGTAATGGAAAATACAGAAAACTTAATGAAGAAAGTAGCAATCCCTCACAATTCCATTTTACTTTCTTTATAAGGCTTTCCATCGCACCTCCCTGCCTCCACCCCGGTAGAATCACGCTAATACTTTGTTTCCCAAATGTTTTCAGTACATTCTTCCATCAAAAAATGTATAATAATTTAGTTGACCTATTTGTTTATGTATATGTCTTCCTTTTATAAATTGGGAGGCATTTCCCATACAAGTATTTAGCCCAGGGTCTGGTACATATGAGCATTTTATTCAATTAATTGATTAAATACATAAATAATCATAATTATTTTAGCCATTGGATAAATATCTCTTTGTAGATTCATATCAATGACTTCATGAAATTCTATCCTATAGATGTCACACGAATAGGAATACTGATAATATATCAAATTATTATTGTAAATAACACTGAGAGGATATACTTTTGTGTGTAAACATATATTTTACTACACTTTTCTAATAGTACAGAAAAGGAATTACCAGATTAAAAGGCATAAATATTATTTATGACAAAATTGTTTCTAAAACAAAATCTGTATTAATTTACATTCCTAGCAATGTATGAGCTTCAATTTTACCTCATCCCTGCCCAAATTGAGTTTTATATATTTAAATGTATATGCAAGACCTTTTTCTTTACATGCATACATGTACATGTGAATCTGATTGACATATACATTAGTTTAATATACAATACATTTATATATGATGTTTCAATTACACATACATATATGTTAAAAAAAATCTTATCACTTAAAATTTTATATTGACTGCATTTCTAAGCCACCAAATCTTACAAACTATTTCTTTTGAAATCACATCAACTTTGAAGGTGGCATCATTCAGCAAAACCAAATAGAAATGTGCATGTTTGTGTATGTGTATGAATCATACTGTAAAGGTTATTGTTGAGTTCCTGGTATGTACAATGATGAACCCTATAGCTAACAAACCAGATAAAGTCCAAAATACAATTGAGTCATATACAGGGATGCAATCAACATGATACATGTTCTTTTCTAGGCTGTGTTAGCCAACTACCCAATACAACTGCCCTGACTTCTATTTCTACTGGTATTGCATATTTTCTGTTTTCATTTTTGTGTATCTTCTCTTTTTACTTGTGTCGTATATTTTCTTTTTTCAGGTATGGTTTGCTAAGTTGTTGCCATTTGATGGCTCTTTAGAGTTTCCGAAGCATATTTTCTCCCCGCTGTTCAGATAGTATTCATTTTTTTTTTCTTAAGGCCTGATTGCCACGGTGGAAATGTGGTGTCTGGAAAAGCAATGGTTTTAAGTTAATCAAATTTTATTTTAGTTAGCGAAAATGAAACAATTTCAACATAACATTGGGCATTAGTCTTTTTCTTAAAAGCTGTGGATTGTCATTAACTGACAAATATTCTGCTGCCAAGATCTTGCAAGCATTGTATTTGTTGTCTGATGCCAAACATCCTCTTTAAATGCTAATGAACAAAGTATGGCGTGCATTCTGTTCTTGATAGATTATGCCTATACCTTCTGTGGTCAACAGAAGGGGAATTCCCGGCCCATATGATTTCCATTCTGGCACACTCATCTCCTTAGCACTTACGAATCAGTTAACATTTAGATGTATTATTTGATTTTATTCTTACATTGAATAGAACAGCTTAGCTGCTTCCACTGAACCTGAAGAAGCAACACTGTGAGACAAGTTTCCCTGTCATCCCCCCACCCCCACCCCAGGCAAACACTAAACATTCAGCTGTACACCTAAAACTCCTTTGGCTGAACCTAAGCAGCCAAATTACAGAAAGCCTTTAACACACTGCAGACTAGTTTCGCCTGTCCTCCACGGGCATTGTGGAGCCATCAGAGAATTTGGAAACAATGTGGTAACCTGATTTGGTGAAAGATTTGGGAGAAGAAAGGACAGTGAACAGTGCAGTGAAAAAGTAATTAGGAGACTTTTGCAATAATCCAGCCTGTGTTAAGATAGTATGATGTTGATACATTTATTAGGAAAAGATCTGGAGATGCCATGAGCTAGAATAACCGTCAGCTTTAGGGGCAACCTATTTAGAGTTTGAGTCAAGGCTTTACCTTATAGAGCTTTGTTGATATTATCACTAAAGGTCTTGAATCTTCTGTTTTATCAGGTTTACCACTTACTAAATGACTGTAAAGGTAGGACTGAAGATTCAAAATTGTTATAAAGGTTCTAGGAGATAATGAACTAAAACTAATAACCTAGTTCCCAGCTGGCATATAGTATGTATTCAAAATCTATATTAGTTTTCTGTTGATGGGTAACTGCTAAATTATGACAAATTTAGCAGCTCACAACAGCATATATGTTTTAAAGTGTTACAATTCATTTACATCAGATGTGCAGGCGCAGGTGCATGGAACGTCCCTTTGAGGTCTTTGTAGTCCAAGTATCAGCCAAGCTGCATTGTTTTCTGGAGCTCAGGGTCCTCCTGCAAGCTCACTTTGTTGTTGGCAGAATTCAGTTCCTGGCTTTGTAAGGCTGAAGTCCCCATTTCTTAGTGACTGTCAGTGGGGCCCACTCAGCAGTCAGTGGCCTTTTCACAGGTCCTCTCACATCATAGCAATTTATTTCTTCAAGGACAATAGGAAAATACCTATGCTCAGGCTGGTAAGACAGAGTCCTCTATTACACAAGATAATCAAAGCAGTGACTCCTCTGTCACCTTTGACACATTCAACTGTCCAGAAGCAAGTTACAGATCCTCGTGTGCTCAGTGCTCTCCCTACCATAACATACACATTAGCTGTTGGGTTAGTCCAATATTCTTTTTGTTCTGAGACACAGACACTCAAATTGAACTAGATTAGGCAAAGTGACATTTCAGAAGGAACAACTCATTAGAAATATTCTGGGCCTGCTCATTAGATCCAGGAAAAGACTGAGAATATCAGGGTTGCATGAATGATCTCAGGAAGCTGATAGCTCAGGAGACTCACCATTTCAGCACCTAAGGAGACTTGGTTGATTCATGTGCTGGCTTTGCCTCTTTCTTGGTGTTGGATTTACCCTCTCAGGCTTCTGTAAAACTTGGGAATTTCCTATGTTAAAGTTCACAACCTTGAACCCTCTCAGTGAGGGAACAGACTCTCCCCCACAATCTCCAGAAGAAATATGCTTCAAAAAACACTCCAGTTGGCCTTCTGGTAGATCATGTGAACACTCAAATATCAATAAGTCTGGCCAGATTGATAGAGTATCATGATCGACTTAGCTAAGGTGGAATGCCCACCCAGTGTTTAGCAGAAAGTACTCTATCAATTCCAGACAGTGGTAGAGTCAGAAACAGAAGTAGGCAGACAAGAGCCTGGTGAAGCGATGTGTTTATTACCACAAAATATAAATATTTTCAAAAATAGAATTGAAAGAATTACATAGTGAACACTCACCTATTTACCTCTTAAATTCTATACTTATTTAACATTTTGCAATGTTTACTTTACCACTTATCTGTCAGTCCATTTTGTTTTCGATTCACTTCAAATATGTGGCAGACATCAGTATACATCACCCTAAACCCTTCAGCATGGCTGTCATTAATTAGAGTCTGGTAGATTGAGTTTGATGTTAAAGGTCAAAGCATAAATAGTCTATTGGATAAACCTAAAAGAATAAGCTTTACCGGATAATTATTTCTTATTAACATGGCTACCATTTTTCCTGTATCTAAGGGGAAGAAGATATTGGCTATCTTTGGCATTTTGAAAATAGAGAAATTTTTCCAATACACTTAATATGTTCATATAATATTAGGAATAAAGGGAAAAGTAATACAGCACACCCTCAGTACCCATTGAAGCGATAGTACAATCCCCTGTTTGTTCCACTTAGACCCCTTACAATCATACACCTTTCCTAACTCCTCCTACCTGGCTGTGCAGTTTATCTCAGTTCTCAATAGACCCTCACCAATGTCTTCCTCTTTTCCAACACTATTACTTTCCAATTCTCATCTTGATCTGACAACAACTTCAAAAATTCTCTTCTTGATTTAGATAACTCCTTTAAATAAATGAATCTTTATAATGCCACCAAAGTTATCTTTCTAAGTACAGATGCGATTTTGTTATTTCCTAAAACTTAATGCTTTTCTTTTTCCTATAACAGAAATCCAACATCTTGATATGGTAGACAAAGTTAAGTAAATACCAAGTATTTTGTAAATAACCTTGTCAATACATTAACTGACTATGGAGAACATTTGTATCATCCACATTTAGGTCGTTGCTTCAGGTAGCACTTGATCTGGATTGTTTCCAATAAACAAATGTGCTGACTTGGCCCTGAGATGCTCTGGGTCAGGGTGATGTCATCACACATCTTGGAGTGTTGTCATGGAATGATCCTCAAGTGAGCAAGAAATAAACAATTATTATGCTGAACTACTTCCATGGGGTTTATTTGTTAATAGCATCTAACATGCTATAAATGGTACATGGTGCCAAAGTGCAATATATTATTACTATGCTTGATATATATATATATTTATACATATATTTGTACATATATATACATATATATATATTTTTTTCTTTTTTAGAGACAGAATCTCACTTTGTTACCCTCGGTAGAATACTATGGTGTCACAGCTCATAGCAACCTCAAACTCTTTGGCTCAAGCAATCCTCTTGCCTTGTTTTTCATTTTTTGGTAAAGATGAGGTCTCACCCTTGCCAGGCTGGTCTCGAGCTCAAAGCAATCCACCTGCCTCAGCCTCCCAGATTGTTAGGATTACAGACATGAGCCACCATGGCTGCCTTATGCTTGCAGTATTTTTGGGGATGTGCTGAAGACCTATGTTGGGACTGAAGGAGTTTCTTAAGGGCCTTATACTGTTTGATCCAGAACAATAAAAGTGCCAATTGATCAGCAAGTAACAGTAGGAAATTTACCCCAATTGGAATCTATTCTATATCCTGCTATACACACACACATGTATTAAATAGGCCTTTATAAAATATAATGCACAAGAAGGGATATTTTTTGTTTTTATTGGTTTTAATTCTGTACTTATACACTAGAATGTCCTAAATGAGAAAGTGTATCAAATTGTCACTATTTAATAGCTTACATTTTATTTAGCCACAAGGAAGTGTATTGACTTCTAACCAAGTAATAGGCCTACCTCACAAATTTCAAACACAAATTTTGAGTTTTTCACAGAATCGGAACTTGAATGAGTATGGGTTTAATGATACGTTATTTTGGTCTTTGTGAGCCAAATATCTCTATATTTCTGCTTTTGTTTTACTGCATTTATTGACTCATTTCTTAACAAAGTTAACGAAATCTACTAGATGATGAAAATTATTTACAATATATCACACATAATTGCTAGAGCATTTTAGTAGAAATGTTGGTCATTTGTCATGTAGCTTTTGGAAATTAACTATATGTAGTAGAAAAATGTTTACATATCACTAAGAATCTGTTATTACAAGAGCTTCTCCCTGACTCTATCTTTCCTGATACACTTTATGATGAAGTCCAATTTTCATAATTTCAACAGAAAAAAAAAACCCCAACACTTTATTAGAGAAATTGAAATGCATTGTGTATTCACAAATGAGAAGAAAAAAACTTATAAAAATGCATGCCTAATTTAAAAAAAAATCAATTGATATGGATTTCTCTGACAATCAAAGGTGTAGTATGAATACTTCATTGTCCGAACTGGAAGTTGTTGCAATCACTGTTAGCAAGGATGCATCATGTCGTAGGAACAATATGGGTTTTAAGTCAGAAAAATCCTGGCCTCGAAACTGTAGAATTTATGAAATTGGACAAGTTATTTACCCCTCTGAGTCTTTTTTTTTTTTTTTTTTTGCAGTTTTTGGCCAGGGCTGGGTTTGAACCCGCCACCTCTGGTATATGAGACCAGCGCCCTACTCCTTTGAGCCACAGGCACCGCTCCCATCTGAGTCTATTTTTATATCAAAAACTGAGCCAATCAAACCTACTGGATAAGGCTACTAAAAAGATTGAAAGTTCCAATGTATTTAAAATACATCATAGACTCATAAACACATAGAAAGTCCACAAATAGTGTTAGTTCCCTTCCCCTGGTTTTCTGTTAAGAAATTAAGGCAGAAGTTATTTGTCTTATGAAAGGACTAATACCTGAACATATCTCAAGGTAAAATGTACATAATTTTAGAATTTGGTGTGTATGGAAGTCAAATTTAGACTCTAGATTAGCCAGAATGTAGTTTGGCATGACATTAGATGCATAGAAGCTCTAATGACGGAGCCAAGCTTTCCAGACCTGAATCTCCACCAGTTATATTTGTGACTGCGAGAAAATGGGTTCATTTCACAGGCTCTCAGCTTTTTGAACTATAAAATGAAGGCATTGAGCATGAGGGTCTTTCTTCCAGCAATAAAACATTTATTTTTTTTCCCCCTTTGCCCTTTCGTTACGAGAAGATCTGAGTAACTGGAAAAGGTTGACTTTTTTCTCTTAGACAGTGATAGCAGCTTATTTTCCTTTTTATGCTTTCTCTATAGGCTCCTCGCTCCAAAATGAATTAAATCATAAACAAGGCTCCGTCTCACCTCACAAATTTCCTCCTCTGTTTGCTCTTCAGGCTCATTAATTGAATTCCTGATATCTCAAGTTCACGAAAGCACTGCTTTTCAAAAGACCTCTAGGAAGATCACCGCAAAGCTGGTATTTTTCAAGACAATACTACAAATTCTATAGGCTTCTTTGATTAATTGCTCTCTCTAGAGTTGTTCCCTACAGTTGGCTTGTTAACAGGGACCAGGTATAAACTTTTAAAACACAAACTCCCTCCCAGGACTCTATTCGTATATTGAAGGAGGCAAAGTATCGGAAGGTGATAAGTGCGTTTATAAGCATTATTTCTATAGTGAAAAAGAGGTTAATTTGAAAGTCATTCCTCCATTCAAGAAGAACAATTTTCTCTAGTCTTCTGACTATTTATA
Source organism: Galagoides demidoff (assembly GCA_963574575.1). Taxonomy (NCBI): domain Eukaryota; kingdom Metazoa; phylum Chordata; class Mammalia; order Primates; family Galagidae; genus Galagoides; species Galagoides demidoff. The sequence continues at coordinate 18,618 of CAUYQV010178007.1, forward strand.
GAAAGACCTTTACATGTGCAAACTAATTAATAAATGGGATCAATTTCAAGGTATTTTTTCTGGTTCATCACCACTTAATCATTCAATTTAAAAAACATTTTAAAGGCCAAGTCTAAAATAGATTTGCACCCACGCCCCCAGTGTGAATTTTTCATTCTTTACAACATGCAGTAGGTACTGTATAATGACCTTTTCTCTGTTTGGAACAGGGATTAGAATAATACATTTGACCCTTTCCAGTCACCTGGGAGAGATGTTAGTCTCCATGTTCAATAAACTGAAATATGTCTCAGGTGTCCCAAGGTTAAGGCCATGACTTTAAACTATTTAACACAGAGTATCATACTGATTCACTTAGACTCTCAGACTTTGAAAAAAATTATTGGACTGAATTATATATACTTTATCAAAGCCATTTCTTTTCTTCATACAATTAAAGCAAATATTTTACATTGCAAATAAAGCAAGTTAACCTAGATGCATTGTGCATTATAATAAAATTTATAGCTGCATAAATAGCAGTGTAAACTTACAGAAAGACTAGTAATTATAGTGCCATTGATGGTCTTTGTTGCTTTAATTCTGAGGCAGCCAGAATGATTAAACTGAATCTTAATCGACTTCTCCATTAAAAATGCTGGCAGAGAAGCTCCTTTAACCTTTCCCATTGATTGAACACAACAATCACCATTCAATTATAATGCAAAAGGACATTTGTTATAATGTAGAAAAGATGCATGAGCCATTTCCTTTTACTCAAGACAATCAATGAGATGACTCCTACCTCTGCAAAGGTGAGAATGCTCTACCTGGGAGTCTGATAAAGTCAAAACCAAACAGAAACCTCCCCAGTGTACACAGGAGAAAGAACCTACAGAAGAAACAAATCCGAGACAGATTCATTAGGAAGAAATGTATTTTCTATTACGATTTACAATAGCCACATCCATCCCCCATGTGTTGTTTTTCTTCTGAGGGTTTCAAAGTATTTATATGACCATGATGAAAGGTTTAATGGTGAATTAATGAGGATGGTTACTGGGCCCTTTTTGTGTTCTCAGTGCATGCTTAATAATACAAATCCAGGCAATATTGGTAATTGGAGCACCTGAATTTTAGACTAGGAAGGAGTCTGTAAGATTAACTGATTTACCTAAGGTCAAATAACTAATTGCAATAAACCCAGGCTAGGGTCCAGGTAATCAATTCCCCCTTCAACATCTGTTGCATTTTTCACTTTTGAAGTATATTTCATTTTTAAGTATACTTTACCTGATTCTATACTTATGTGGAATTGTCAGATTCTGTACTTATATGTAGCACACAATATAAACCCTTTACGTAGGTAGAGCCGTGTTACTTCATGTCCATGGGGGTGGTAGATTAAACATGATCATGGATTCTTTGCTATTCCTCCCCTTGAGAGGTTGAGTATAACACTCCTCCTCTAAAGTCTAGACCGACTTAGTGCTATAGTATGTGTTACTGATTGTGCCCTGAATACCTCTGTTTATGTTTACCCACCACGAAGAATGGTAGTAGGCAACAAAGCAAAAGTAGAACAGTGACTTTATTGCAAGCTAAAGGAAGCAAAAATACACTCCATAGTGTGAGAACTGGCCCATGTCTGCACAGGCCCTGGCCTCAGGCTCTCTTTGCCTCTGAGCTTTTATTATTTCCACCTAGTGAGAAAGGGCTGCATTATATGAATTATCAACAGAGTGCTTGCTTCTACCCTAATGGCCTGGCAGGGAGGCTTTCTCCTATTATGGTCATGCTTGGGACAGTCATGGCATCATGAAACCACAGTGCTAAAGACATGTTAACTCTCTGGAGGCATCTTGAGTTCTGGGGCCTGGTATTGAACAGGTGCATCAAGCGAGTCCCATGAAAAGTCCCTCTGAGTTTGGCTCGCCCCTCTCCCCTCCTCCTATTCATATCTAACAGTCCTGCCTACTTTAACAGTTTAGATATTTGTTCCTCAAAACCTCCTGTTGAAATTTGATCCCCAGTGTTGAAGATGGGGTCTAATGGAGGTTCCTGGGTCCTAGGGGTACAAATCACTCATGAAAGTCTTGGTGCCATTCTCATGGTGGTGAGTCAGTTCTCACTCACTCACACATGGTAGTGAGTTAGTGCCCCGAGAGCCGGTTGTTAACAAGAGCCGGGCACCTCCCCACCCCCCTGCTTCCTCTCTCACTGTGTGTTGTCTGCACAGATAGCCCCTTTGCATCTGCCATGAGGGGAAATAGCCTGTAGCCTTCAGCCAGTGCCATGCTTCTGACTTCTTGGACAGCCTTCAGAAACAGGAGCCAAATCTCTTTTCCTTATAAACTACCCAGGCTAAGGTATTTCTTCATAGTAGCACTATATAGACCAAAGCATTTAGTAACTCAATCAGTAAAATGTGGTGACATTCTGGGCCTTCAGCTGCTAGGTCATAGCAAGCCTTCCAATTTTTGCTTATGCTTCTGGGATGGCCAGGTCTGGGGGAGGCTAACTGCTATGGAAGAAATACTAACATCCTTCTGCCAACATTTTATAAGGAAGCTGTGGCCACACATGTGGAAAAGTTGTGAGGAGAGAGAGAAACTCAGACAACCCCAGTGTACCAGACACCTGGGACCAGGAACCAGACACATGAGTAAAGAAGGCATCTTGGACGTTACAGGGCCAGCAAACATCATGCGAAGAAGAACCAAGAAAAGCAATTGACATCCAGAACGAAGGACCCAGACATATGGTCAAGTTCAACCGTGGCACCTCAAGGATTCTCTCAGCCTGACTCAACTTTACAGAGATTTCTTCCTGACTGTAGAGCCCTAGACTTGCCCACTTGCCTTTTCTTAAAGCTGTGCTTTAGAAAACTTGCGAGTGTAAATTCTTTTTCCCTTTGAGATGTAAATCTCCCAGCCTCTTTTGGGGGCTAAGAATGCCTTTCTCAGGGCTGGAGGCCTTTCTTTTGAAATGTGACCATCAAGAAAGATGGTGCAACATCCTATCTAGTAGAATGTCTCTCCATTCCCGCAGAGCGCGCAGGAGCCTAACTTAGGGAACACGAGTGCCTTAATCACTCTGACTTTCCTCCACTCTAACATACTCCAAGACTTTTCCACTAGCTCATCTCAGCACTTAAAAACTCACCCATCTTTTTATTTTCATGGAGTTGAGTTCAATCTCTTTTCCAAAATTATTAAAATAATTTTGAATAAAGTCTTTTTTGTCTGTTTAACTTGGAGTAGTGTAATTTTTGTTGGAAACGGCCAACTCAGCCATTTGTTCCTCCCCTGTTTGAGAATTCAGTTGTGGAGGAGTAGGAACAGGTTGTTCCTGCAGTGCCTGCTCTAATTCCCGAATAACAAAATCATGCACAATTCAATGGGATCAATGGGTATTGTTTTATACCACGGGAGTTGTGGTATAGTTTGTTACCAGCAATAGATTACTAAAAAATCTCTCTCTTTTCAAACTCATCTTGGAAAAAGTGCTAGATATCTTATTACTGAATACCACTACTGTCACCTTCAACATCCTCCCTGGGCGAGCTAGGCATTGATGCTAGTGCCTAGTCGACCCTTCAAAGCAATTTGGGAATTCTTTGTTTGGACTGACCATCAGGCTGTCTTTGCACAAGGTCTGACAATTAAGATCACAAACTCATCCTAGAAAAAGTGCTATGTGCTTTATTGTTGAAGATCACTGTGGTCACTTTTGTAGGACAACCCTTCGCCATCTGCCTCCCTACATGTGTATGTAAATAGATACATAGCTAGATAAATACATACAGAAGAAATGTGTACATAAATATATATAAATGACCACATACATATTGATAGTATATATGGTTATACATCACATAGATACAGAGAGTAGCATAGTGAATAACTATTACTGACATTCGTGAGCCTCAATTTCTAATGGCATTCAGCAGGGGCTAGAAGCATAAAGTTCAGGTTACCATTTGGCTTTGGAACATGCACCAGGGGTTTTGAGTATTTAGTTACATAGGAGGACATGTGCATCTTCGCCTTAGGAATTTTGACCATGAGTCTAATCATTCAAACTAAAGTGTTATTAGATGCATGCCTATTTTTTGTCTGCACTTAAGCAACTGTTATAAGTAACCGTATTCCAAGACCCCTCTTTTAAAAGTGAGTCTGATTGTACAACTGACAGCAATTAGTATGCTTTTAAAGTAAATAAGTTATAGTCTGTTGAAATAATAAAAAAGCTTGAACGTGTAGGACAAACAATAACAAAACAATCTCCTCGGCAGAAGACCAGTACCTGAAACGGCAATTTTTCCTAATTAGAGCAACCAAATTTCAAATTGCTGGTTTAAAAGAGTAAATAATTTTTGTGAGTAGTAAGAGGTGCAGGTCCTGTTTTTATTGATGTGTGGCTATCCGATTGGCCCAGCACCATTTATTACATAGGGACTCCGCCCCCAGGGTATGTCATTGTCTGCTTTGTCAAAGATCAGATGGCAGCATGAGGTCGGTTTTATACCAGTATTCTCTGTTCTGATCCATTGTTGGAGACAGAGACACAAAAACATGTCCGTTTCTGTGCCAGTGCCATGTTGTTTTGGTTACTGTATTGTTGCAGTATAGCTCGAAGTCTGATAAAGTGATGCCTCCTAATTTGTCTTTTCTTGCTTGGTTGTTTTGGCTATTCAGACTCTTTTCTGGTTCCATGCAAAGCATAGAATTATTTTTTTTCTAGATCTGAAAAAAATGATATTGGTATTTTAATGGGGATGGCATTGAATCTGTAGATCACTTGGGTAGTATAGAAATTTTAACAAGGTTGATTCTGCTGATCCATGAGCATGACATATGTTGACAGACTTAAACTTAAGGCATGAAACTGTAAGAATTCTAGAGAAAAAAAGTTGGAAAAGCTCTTATAGATATCGGCCTAAGCAAAGAATTTATTAAGAAGACCCCAAAGGTAATCAATCATAGCAACTGCAAAAATTAGCAAATGGAACCTGATAAAAATTGAAAATTTTCCATACAGCCAAGAAAATAGTCAATAGAGAGAATAATCTACAAAATAAGAGAAAATATTTGCATGCTGTACACATAGTAAAGGGTTGATAATCAGAATCTATAAAGAACTCAAGCAAATAAGCAATAAAAAAAATCAAACAACCTCATAAAAAAAGTGGGCAAAAGACATGAACAGAAGCTTTTCAAAAGAAGACAGACTAATGGCCAATAAGCATATGAAAAAATGCTCAGCATCTCAAATTATCAGGGGAATACAAATCAAAACCACAATGAGGTATCACTTAACTCCAGCGAGAATGACTTTTATCATAAAAATCTCAGAACAACAGATGCTGGTGTGGATGCAGAGAAAAAGGAATGCTTATAAGCTGTTGATGTTAACTGGATTGCAAACTAGTCTGACCTCTGTGGAAAGTCATACGGAGATACCTCAGAGAACTAAAAGCATATCTACCATTTGATCCAGCAATCTCACTATTGGGTATTTACTCAAAGAAGAAAAATTCATTTTATCAAAAAGACACATACACTCAAATGTTTATTGTAGCACCGTTCACAATTGCAAAGATGTGGAATTAACCTAAGTGCCCATCCATTAATGAGTGGATTAATAAAATGCAGTATAGACCATGGAATAATACTCAGCCTAAAAAAATATGGCAAACTAATACCTTTCATAACAATCTGGATTGACCTGGACACCATTCTAAGTATCACAAGAATGGAAAAATAAACACCGCATGGATTCACATTAAATTTGAACTAATTGATAAACACCCATGTGTGCATTTGCTAGTAAAACTCAACAGAAAGCAAGCAGGTGGGAGAGGGCGGGGGGGGGGGGAGAGGGGTAAACTCACACCTAGATGGTACAATGCACACCATCCAGGTTGAATTTTCACAATTTTTGTGAAAAGAAAGTTATTTATTATTGAAAGAAAACCTAGACTATCTCAATATGAAAGCAGTTTGATTTGACTCCAGTGGCAGGTTACACCTGAGAAACTTGTTATGCATAGTTAGTTTTAAGATTTCTGTTTGCCAGCTAAGCCCTACCAGTGGGTGTATCCAGAGTTCTCTTTAATGTCCGGCTATAATAGATTGCCTAGGCTGGGAAAAAAAAATTTACAATCTGTAATTTGAGTATAAGACAAGGTGCTTCTCCTCAGGACATTTTTGCTAAATCTGCCCGCTTGCCACTGACAATTATAACATTTCAGGTGAAAATACCTAAAGTGTGGCTTTTATCAGTTCATTTATTTTTCATCTACTACATGCTCAAATCGTGCCTTAGTAATAATTTTCCAGGTAATAAGATGAAAGCCACTGTTTTATAATGTTTTCTGAAAATACGTTCACAATAATATACACACATTCTGCATATCTTTTTTTGAAAAGCAAGTATCACAAAAAAAGAATATTTCAATCCTGCCTGCATGGAGGGCCACAGCCCAAATGGTTAGGAACATTAAGACAAGTGTTTGCAGAAGGAATACACTGGAGGGATTAGGTACTTCAGCTGACTCAGGGTGGATTTGGAATCATTCAAGGCAGTTCCCCCTAAGAGTGGGAGGTGAAGTGATAAATTCTTTTCTGTGGGCTGAAAGGTTTACCTCCAAGCTTAGGAAACAGCAAGCTCTGTCTGGTGTAATAGGCTCTGATTGCATCACTTGTGCAGCAGGAAACTGGTGGGTGATTGCCCTAAGAAGCAAAGTTCTTCCAAAGTCAACCTATTTGCATCACTTTCCACTGATGATGACGACTGGGAAGGCACATGGAGGCCATTAGCCACAGCATTAGACCTTTGGCCTCCTTCTGTTAGTTTTATAATCTATTCTAGAACTTAGGCATTCTGGTTATGCCAACTCACCATGTGCCTTTCTTATACGGAAAGAAGGACAGAAGTAATAGGAGATGGGATTTAGATGAGGCATGAAAGAAACAACCTTTTTTATTATCAAGCAAAAAGAAAATTTAAAAAATATATTGGGATATCTTTCTCAGAAGGGTTTTGCCTGAGTTAACTCTTTCCTGAGGGAGTTCAAGTGACTCAGAGAACAGGTGTTTCATTATTTGCCACAAGTACATGAAATACATTCCAGTCAAACAAAAGACAAAGTGTTCCTTGAACTCCAAGTCCTTGTCACCGGGAAGCTGGTCATGGGGCTTTAGAACTTGATTCCTAGCACTTCCTGACAACTTTCAAACAATGATTTTAGGAAGTGCCCTTATCCAGTATTTCAAGTGTACTCATAAATATACATCTTAAAACAAATGTACATTGTTTTTGCATTTTGTTTCATTTTGGTGAGTGTTATCATTTTGCCTCCCTTCAGCCTTCCTTATAGGTAGGTCTCATTTTTTGATACAGTTGGTGTATCTGGAAGCTCTGAAGTTCTGGCTCCAAGAGAATATTAATGAAGTTACTTCATGCTTTTATACAGCCATTTATGAAACCAACATTTACTATATGAAGGACTAGGTGTAAAAAGAGCATTGAGTCACCACTTGAAAGAGAATAAGGTACTCAAGGAGTAGGTCACATGGAGAAGAAAATAAAATAAAACCCTATCCTGGATATCAGGAAGTGTCCTTCAGGAAAGTGACTTGGGGAATGAGCGGGTGATTCACGAGAATGAGGTGCAGGAGTTCGCTGAGTGAGTTGCTAGATTGGAGACAGTGGGGCAGATGTTGGTTGGTGAAAGATGAAAAAAAAAAAGAAAAGAAAACCTGGAAAGTTTTATCGTATAAAATAAATTAAGGAAGTTTACAGATTTTTTTTCTATTCTACCAAAAAGTTTAGACACACAGGAGTTAAATTTTCCTTGATATTTTGGAAGACTTTACCCATACATTTATCTGAGCCGAATATTTTAAAAGTACAAGTAAGAACAAGTGGCTGCCGGGTCAGGGTTAGTGTGTTTCTTTCTTTCCTTATTTATTGCATGAATCATACAGGATACTTAATGGAGCGGGGTTTACCAAAAGTAACTCAGGGAGGTAGAGGAGTAGCCGGTGCATTTCCCATTGCATTCTAGGTCAGTCCCAGAAATACATCAAAGTCAGAGCCACCTGGCAATGAGCCCTGTTTGATCAAAGATGTTCTACTCTGCTCCCGGCAGGATCAGGAACTGTGATATGAAAATGAGACATGCAGTAACCTTTGCTGGGGTCCCCGTCCCGCCAGGTCAGCATTAGGATCTGGGGGAGAGTCTAGCTGCTCCCAGGTCAGGTGTCCGAGATTCTGGGATTCTAGTAGTATATTCACAGCTATTGGGAGAGACAAGGTATGGACAGGTGTCACAGGTTGGCTCATGATTGCAGGCTGCAGCCCGCCCTTGGCATGATTGGATTCTAAGTCTCGCCCTTGATGAATCTGATTACCTCAACTTCTGTGGGCCCAGTTCTTTCAATGACTTTAATGACCAGGCCACAACAGGTCAGTATTGTCCTAGGATCTCAGAATTAATTATAAAAGAGTTCTGAGCTCAAAAACATTGGACTGAGTTAAAAAGGCATGTTATATAGAATTTTATGAAGTTCTGATATGTTCATGTGAGGAACAAATTTTTTTTTTTAATTTCAAGTGAATGTAAGGGTAAAAATTTTTAGATTACATTGTTCTCACTTCCGTGGTAAAGTTCCAGTTGTAAAAGAGCCCCTCGGTTTTTAAAGAAGAAAGTATGATCAGGAAAGTTGCTCACATTCCTCTGAATGCTCACCTAGCATCTCTTTTATGGAAATTTCTTGGGATTAGTGTTAATTAGACAAAATTTGAGTAATGCCACTTTATATCTGTCAGATCTTCATAGTTATATTTGTTTTTAGGATTCTATCGAATGCTTCTTCATTTAAACCTATAATATTTAAGTCCCATTTAGTAGTTTGTGGTTTGAATTCTACTTTTTTATGATATTACCTTTATTCTTGTTTCTATTTTCTTTTTGAAAATACTTTCCTAGTCTAACTGGTTCATGCTTTTTTTTAAAATCTTTTTTCTGAGATGGAGTCTCACTCCATTTCCCTGAGGTTGAGTGCCATGGTGCCATAGCTCACAGCAACCTCAAACTCTTGGGCTCAAGTGATTCTCTTGCCTCAGCCTCCCAAATAGCTGGGACTACAAGCGCCTGCCACAACATCTGGCTATTTTTTTAAGAGACAGGTGTTTCGCTTCTTGTGCAGGCTGGTTTCAAACTCCCAAGCTCAGGCAATCCACCCAGCTTGGCCTCACAGAGTGCAAGGATTACAGGCCTGAGCCACTGTGCCCGGCCTCTTTTCTTTTCAATCTTGATGAGTCAATTAAGTGTCTTCTGACAGTGGGTTTTAATTTTTTTATATGTCTTTTATAAACACCTAATTTTGAAGTCATTGTAAATTCACGAACACTTTAAGAGAGATCTCCTGTATGTATTTCCCCAGTTTCCCCCAGTGGCAACATTTGCAAAATTGTAACACAATTTCACATGCAAAATATTGACTTTGATACAGTCAAGATACAGAACATGTCCACCACCAGATGTGTTGCATTACGAGGTCACACACTCTTCCCCCTTCTTTTATCTCTTTCTTAATTTCTGGCAACTACTCTCTGTCCTCTACTTCTGTAATTTTTTTTTTTTTAATTACAAAGATGTCATACGAATGGAATCACATGTAACCTTTTGGGATCATATGTTTTCTTACAACATAATTCACTGGAGAGTCATTCCAGTTGTTATACGTATCAAAAATTCATTCCTTTGTATTACTGAGTAGTATTCCACTGTACTGATGTTTGTTTAAACATCCCTTTATTGAAGTACATGTGAGTTGTTCCTAGTTATTAGCTATTCTGAATAAAGCTGCTATAAACATTTGCATACCAGCTTTGTAAGAACATAAGTCTCCATTTCTCTGGGATGAATGCCCAGGAGTATAATTGCAGAGGTGTATGGTAATTGCATGTTTGGGTTTTTTTTTAAGTTCAACATAGATTTTATTTGGTACAGTGATAATGTCCACATTATCCTTTCTAGAGATAATCAATGCATTATATATGAGACTCTTTTCTGTACCATTTTCAAAATTCAGTTTTGTCTTTTATACTTAGGCACATCTCAATTTAGACTTTTCAAAGGGCTGCATCTCAAGTATGCAATAGTTACTTACAGTCAATGGCTATGATATTGGACCACACAGGTCTAAACTCTCATCATGTCTCTGAAAACAGAGTTCTAATCAAAATATTCCCTGTCTCAAAATCTTTAAGCCAAATGTGGTGGCTCATTCATGTAATAACTACATTTTGGGAGGCCAAAGTGGGAGGGTTGCTTGGGGCCAGGAGTTCAAGACCAGCTCGAGCAATGTAGTGGGACCCTCCATCTCTACAAAAACCTAGAAATGACCTGGATGTGTAGCACATACCTGTAGTACTTGTGGGACTGAGGTGAGAGGATCGCTTGAGTCCAGAGACTGCAGTGAGCTACGATGACTGCACTCCAGCCCAGGTGACAGAGCAAGACACTGTTTCTAAAAAGGAAAAAAAAAAAAAAAACTTCAGTGATTCCATATTGCCTACTAATTTACCCTTATCTTAGCATTTCAGATTCTGTACCAAACAAGCACTGCCCTGTCTTTACAGCTTCATCTTCACTGTCTCACACATGAACCCCATTCTCCAAGCAACTAGTTTGTGTGACGTTCCCAGATCATATATGCTTCTCACCCTCTGAACTTCTTACTCATTTTGTGTCTTAGTTAACATTTGTTGGATGCCAACTCCATGCCAATGAATGTGCTGTACTCTATTAGGGTTTGGATTAGGTATGAGGTAGATAGAATTATCATCCTCATTTTACAAAGGAGAAATTAAAGTTCTGAGAGGCCATATAACTTGTTCAAGAGGACAGAACTGTTTGCTGACCTGGGATTGAAACTAGTTTTAAAAATAATGCTTTCTTAAAAAAAAAAAAAGACAAAAAAGCACTTTCCCAACAGTTCATCTTGCCTGCCACCATCTGCAATTTCCTTCCCACATTTCTGGCTCTCTTTTGGGGTAAATTTCACATTAGTATGAGGGTAAGCACGATTAAGTTACATTATGTGCACTTGTTAGGCAAAGTCCAAGTTATAGCGGAGACTTTCACCCAGCAGATGTGCCATGTACCCCTACATTGTACCCATTAGGTGGGAGTTTATCCAACCCCATCCTCCTCCTTCCCTCTCCCTTTCTTGAATTTAATAGTGTTTTTCTTTTGTGTGGGCTTGTAATTGTGCATGTTCTATTGTCTCGTAATAGTGTTGAGTACGTTGGGTGCTTGCTTTTCCCTTCTTGTGACACTTTAGAGAATGTTTTCCTAATCCTTTCAGGTAAATACAAAATACATAAAGTCACTATCATTTTTATGACTGAATAATATTCCATGGTATACATATACCACAGTTTATTTATCCATGGGTTGATTCCACATCTTAGTGATTGTGAATTGATCTGTGATAAACATTTGAGTGCAAATATCTTTATGATAAAATGATTTTTTTTCCTTCTGGATAGATACCTATTAAAGGGATTGTGGGATCAGACGGAAGGTTACTTTTAGCTCTGTGAGGATTCTCCACTCTGCTTTCCAAAAAGGCTCTGTTAGTTTTCAATCCCACCAACAGTGTGTAAATGCTTCCCTCTATCTGCACCCATGCCAGAATGTGTAGCTTTGGGACTTTGTGGTGTGGGATATTCTCACTGGAGTTAGGTGATGAGTCTTAAGGTGGTTTTGATTTGCATTTCTCTGAAGATTAGGGATGATGACCACTTTCTCAGGTGTTTATTGGCTATTCATGTGTCTCTTTGGGTGAGAGTTCTGTTCATGTCTCTTGCCTAGTGATAAATGGGGTTGTTTGCTCTTTTTTCATTGATGAATTTTGAGTTCTCTATAGATTTTGGTTATTAGCTCTTTGTCAGAGAAATTCAACTCCTTCTTCATGGCCCAACTCAAAAAATAGCTCTTTCAAAAGAACCTTTCTTTATTTCCAACTAGATGTCACTTTAAAAGTTGTTCCTGACTTGAGATTTATTTATTTATTTTTTAAAAACTGACCATGGGTACGTAACAGTTGTATATCTTTGTATGGTACCTGTGATATTTGATACAGGCATATAATGTGGATTAATCAAATCTGTGTAATTGGAGTATCCATCACTTCAGGTATTTATATTTTCTCTGTGTTAGGAACATTCTAATTCCACTCTTTTAGTTATTTTAAAGTATATCCTAATTTATTGCTGACTATAGTCACTTTGTTATGCTATCAAATATTGTTAATTCTAAGTATTATTTTTGCACTCATTAGCATGGTTAGATTTTTGTTTTGTTTTAAATACATGAACAAACACCAAACTCTTTTCCAGAGTGGATGTACCATTTTACATTCTCATAATCAATGTACAAGCTTGAACAATTAAGTTCATGAACTCATCATAGAACAAGTGCTACACATCTCATTACTGAATGTCACTATGGTCACCAGATGGCCAAGGGGAGTACTTTGAAGGTGACTGTAGTGATATTCAGCAATGAGGCATATAACCCTTTTTTTAGGATGATTTCACAAACTTAATTATCCAACTTCGTATTAATGACCCAGTTTTTCTATGTCCTCACCAGCATTTAGTGGTGATGCTATTTTATATTTTAGCAATTCTGATACATGTGTAGTGATATCTCATTATAGTTTAATTTACATTACTTTAAGGGCTAATGATGTTGAACATATTTTAATATGCTTACTTGCCATCTGTACATCTTCAGAGAAATGTCTTTGTGTGTCTTTTTACTATTTTCTAATTGTATTGTTTCTTTTTTTGAACTGTTGAATTTGAGTATGTATTCTGTGTGTATACCAAACATTAGACCTTCATTGCAAATGTGATTTTCTTCACTCTGTAACTTGTCTTTTCATCCTCTTGGTAGGTGTTTTATAAGACAAATGTTTTCAACTTTTCCTGTTCTGAATTATGATTTTGATGTCAAATAAAAACATCCTGGGTGGTGCCTGTGGCTCAAGGGAGTAGGGCGCCAACCCCATATTCTGGAGGTGGCAGGTTCAAACCCAGCCCCGGCCAAAAACTGCAAAAAAAACAAAACATCCTTTGTCTAGTTTTAGATCCCAAAGATTTTCTTCTAAACATTTTACATTTTATACTTAAGTACGAGATCCATTTTGAGTTAATTTTTGCATAAAGTATGAGATTTAGGCCCAGGGATTTTTTTTGTTTTAGTCTTGTTTTTACTTATTAGTGTTTGCATATGGATGTCCAGCTACTCCAGAACCATTTGTTAAAAACTGTTGTTTTTGCATCATTGTCAAAAATCTGTTTGTCATATAATAGGGAACTATTCTGTGTTTTCTATTTCTGTTTAACTATTTCTGTGTTACATGATATATGTGTCTATTGCTACACCATGCAGTCTTGGTTACTATCTTGAAATGAGGTAGGCAGAGTGATTCCTCTCAGTTTATTTTTTTAAAAAAGGTTTTAGATATTCCAGTTGTTATGCCTTTCTGTATAATTCTACACTAATATTGTCAATACATACAAAAAAATTCCTTATTGGGATTTTGACAGGACTTGCATCAGTCCCATTTGTAAACTTGGGAAGAATTGATATCTTTATTATCTTAAGTTTTCCAATCAAAAATAGTATGTGTCTCCATTTATTTAGGGATTACTTCATTAGCACTGTATATTTTTTACCATACAAGCCCTGTATATACCTTGCTAATTTCATGCTAAATTATTTCAGAATATAGGTCACATTGTATTTTTGAGTCCAGTGCCCAAGTATTTGTTGTCAGTCTGGATAAATACAATTGACTGTTGTATGTTTACCCTAAAAGTTGCTAAACTTACTTATTCATTCTAAGAGATTTTGGAGATTCCTTGAGAATGTCTACATGACATTTGCAAATAGAAACTGTTTTATTTTTTCCTTACTGATCTAAATATTTTTTCCCTTTTCTTACCTTATTGCAATGGCTAGAATGTGTAGCAATATGTTGAATAAGAGTTGTGAAAGTAGACATCCTTGCTTTTCTGTAATTTTTCATTCAACCCCCAAACATAATTTAGCAACTCATGAGAAGGAAGCCTATTGAATTTACCCATATTTTTACCTGCCATGTTCATTTTTTTCCCTAATGTCCCGAGATTCCTTCCTTCTGCCATTCCTTTACAGTATATTTTGTGATGCCAACTTATTTTGTTTTCATTGATTTAAGAATGTCTTGCTTTGTCCTTCATGCACTAGATATAGAATTCTGAGATATAGTCCTTTTTTTCTTTTCAAAAATATTCTTTTTTTTCTGGCCCCTATGGGTTTGAATGGGAAATCTGATGCCATTTCAATTGTTTTTCCCCTTTAGATAAAGCATGTCTTCTTTCCTCAAGCTCTCAAGATCTTTTTCTTTGTATTTAGTTTTCAGAAATTTAACTAAGATTTTTTCATGTGCATATCTTATGGATTCACTCAGCGTCTTACATCTGCAAGTTCATGTCTCCTGCCAAACCTGGGAAGATTTTAGCCACTTTTTTTTTTTTTAGTACTTTTTCAGCCCTGCACTTTTTATTATTCTATGAAATTCTGGAGACATGGATGTTTTGTTACAGTTCCACAGGTCTCTGAGGTCTCTGTTCAATTTTATTTTAGTCTATTTTCTCTTCTTTGTTAGGATTGGCTGATTTCTACTGTGCTATCTTCCAGTTTAATGATTATTTGCCCTGTTCCTTCCATTCTGCTCTTAATCCCATCCATTGAACTTTTTAAGTATTGTATTTCAGTTCCAAAATTTCCATTTGGACCTCTTTGTTTGCTGACTTTCTGTTTCTTTGTTCAAGCTTTTTATTTTTTTTTTCGAAGTATGCTCATGATTGCTTGTTGAAGCATTTTTGTCACTCTGCTTTAAAACCTCTGTCAGAGAATTCTAAATCTCTGTCATGTTGTCATTGGCATTTATTGTCTCTTTCTACTCGATATGAGATCTTCTTATTTCTTTGTTGAATAATATTTTATTGAAACCTGGGGACATTATGTAAAGAGACTCTGGGTTTTATTTAGGCTGTCTCATTGGCTTTGCCTTTTACCTCTTTGGCAGGGAAAGGCTGAGGTGCTTCTGCTTTACTCCTAGCTGGAGTGGAAGTGTAGGTTCCTGATCCATTGATATCCATGGGGAGGCTTCATCATTATTGCTTTCATAAACTCCTTGAAAGTTCTTTCACATTTCAGTAGATTGAAACATGGCGTCAGTTTTTCAACCCTTCTTGTATTAATATTCTTTATTATATAACTCCAAAATGTAACTTTCTACTAAGACTCTGAGCAAAGCCATGCCAGTTGCCAGGGCTCAAAAATTCTTATTGGTTACTAGTTCTCCTGTTTGGGTCTGCTGTCATCATAAGAACATGTTCTAGATAGCCTAGTAGAAACAAGTTTATTTATCCCTGTCTCCTGAAAGGAGGTCAGCCTAGATAGCCCAACGGTAGATCCCCTTCCTGTGAACAAGCCCAGCCAGGCTCAGGATACCTGGCAGCCTCATAGACTCCCGGATGATCACAGATACCTGAACTATATAGAGCACTTATTTTTGCATATCATTAAAGTTTTGGGAGTGTTTGTTATTATGCATTAATGTGGCAATTGAGGCCTGTGGTCAGTAGTATTTTCTTATTTCCAGTAATGCGACAAATTTCTTCTTTGTAAAGTATTTATTTAGTCATATCAATTGGTGAAGTTTGATACACTTCGTTCAAAAGTAATAGTGTACATCATTATGGATTCTAACACTGTGACCTCAAACACATGCCTGTGGATGTATATTGCTTTCTACATACAATTAAAAAGAGAGATACTGTTGTTTGTATAGTTGTTGGGTTTCTGTCCTGACAGCTGTAAATATCCACAGGAAAGCTTCTTACGTTTTTTCCTATGGAAACTGAAAGGATAGATTTCCCTTTTCTCTGTCCATAGAAATAAAAGTCACCTGGCAAATCCCATATCATTAAAATGAGAAAAAAAACACATAAGACATGTACCATACTGAGAACTTTTAAATAGATAAGGGTTAACACAAACAAGAGATTTAAAACAATAACACAGAGCACCACCACTATCAAAAGATCAAATTACATACATTTGCCTAGAAGCAATGCAAATTCCTGAAGGATTTTATGATAAAAGATTTGAGGTGCTGTTTTTAAAAAACCTGCATATAACAAGTAAAATGTTAGGCAGCTTTTGTCTTTAGAGTTCTGAAACTTCTTACACTCTTCCTTTTTGCTTTTGGGTTCAATAGATTAAAAGGCATTTGGTCATTAAATACCTTTGAAGATAGTTATCTGCAGATTTGACTTTGGGGTACAAATATACGGGAACATTTGTAACCTTGGAAGGTTGTAGTATTGAAAAGTAATATTTGAACAAGAATTGCTTGAGGAGAAATTTCTTACTTTAGACAGGCATCAATGGCAGATGGTGAGACCTTCTGGGAAATAAGAACAAGTATTGGGAAAGGGAAGACTGCACTGTGGCAAATATAAGATCTGATGCAGCAGAAATCTCTCTCTGGAAACTGAAGCTAAATTGCCCATTAATGTTTTATAAACACTATTTTATGGAAGAGCTAAAAATTAATCAGAAAAGAAGAGGTATTTTGGATAGCAAGATTTGTGTAGACATTTCCCAGGATCTGCTGGAAATAGACTGTCTTTTTAGAATGTATAAAATGTGCAAGTTCACAATACCACTTGGAAATTTTTTTGGAGCTTAAGTTGATAGAATGAAATGTTTGAGTGTTAGTTACATTAAAGAAAAAAGACAGTTTTTAAATGAATGTGAATGAAGTTAACGTTTTTCTAAATTACAATGTTTAAAAAGTGTACTACTATATATGATAATTTCACCATTAATATATATAAAAAATGAACTTTTTCAAAATCATTTTTATTATATAAGTAATATTAATTTGAAAATGAGATTTAAAAGGTAATTAATAATTGTTGATTAATTTTTTACAGAGAACCAGCAATATAAACATCATCTTATATTTCTTTCCAAATAGCCCCATGAGAAAAGTAAATTAAAGCTCCCCCCCTCCAAAAAAAACCTCACCATCTTATCATCACAAAAAGATACACATACCCACACACACACTTCAGGTATATAACTAAATTTTTCAATGTATTCAGGTTGTTTTTATAACTGAAGTCTTTTATAATTTTGTTTAAATAATTCACTAGGAATTTATTAAGCACTTTATTTAGAACATAAAAACTATCTAGTACCAATATGTGAAAATACATGTGACAGGCTAGCATTATTTTTTTGAGGGCTTATGTAGAATATTTGGTTTAAACACATAAAAGTAAGTTAAGTATATAAAATAAATCAGGAAGACTATGGTAGGTATCCAATACAAATATATCTTCTTATGATCAAGCATCTGTTAAGTGTAAAATGGATTTTCTATGAAACTAAGAAGAATTAAGCATATGTTTACTGAAACATGAAAGATTCAGTAAATAGAAGTATTACACAGAATCTTTTACATATAAAAATTTATATACACAATTAATATAAACATTTAAATACTGATACGGGCTGGATCATGTTCCCCCAAATTTGTAAATTGAAGTTATAACCGTGGTACCTTTGAATGTAACTGTATTTGAAGATAAGGTCTTTGAAGCGGTAATTAAGATTAAATGGGGGTAATTAGAGTGGGCCCTGATCTGACATGGGTTTGGAGATCAGGACACAAGGAGAAGCACAGGAAGATGATGCTCTTCCACAAGCCTGAAACGGAAGCCCCAGAAGAAGAAACCAGCTTGGCCGACATCTTCATCTCAGATTTCTAGTCTCCAGAATCGTAAGAAAACAAATTTCTGTTGTTTAACCACCCAGTCTATGGTACCTTGTTATGGCAGCCCAAGAAAGCCATACAACTGCAATAGAAAAACTAAAATTATTTTAGTGTAAGAAAGTCAGTTCTCTGTTACTTTCATAATGTCTTAGAAAAAGCTATGCTTCCTTTGATATAATTTTCCAACTAGGGTATGCTTGGGACATAACCACTTCTTCCATGAAGTATCTCTACCTTTCATAGGTGAATTTTCTATCTTACATCCTTTTCTGCTCACCCATACCTAGACTCTCTTTCTTCTATGTAAAAGCAAGGATATTTCATTATTAAAAATGTATGGCACGGTAAGTCTCAACAAAGGCAAGCACAAGAATATGCTAGACTTAAACATCTTTCCTTGTTTCCTAGAACTCCCTCAGAGGGATTTTCTCCTTTCTTAATGAGCCAGTTGTTTTTATTAACTACTAATTACTTTTTCTAAGCATAAGGGTATATGTGACAAAAATGATGAAATTACATGGGAAAATGTTTTACTGATAATTGGGAAGTAGTCTATCAGCCAAAAATAGCAAATATCCAGGAGATTATTAATTTAAGTTTGTAGAAAAATTAAAGCATTAGTCTTGAAGCATCAGTATTATAGTATGAAGACTGAAGACACATTATTTAAAAATTCACCAAATACTACTGTATTTATACCTTTGCTAAAACATGATTCAATTTACAGTGATTTTAAAGTGTTAGTAAAAATATATTTGCCACACCATATTTGAGAAGCATCAGGGTCTCCCAATATTAATATATTTAGCCAGGGTATACTGGACAGTTGGTTGTTACCCTCTCTGACAGGTGTGAAATAGATTTTGTACTATTTATCTAAGCTTTAGTGCACAGTATGAAATAAACAGTTGTTTAGACCACTTCCCAAAGAAAGACAAGCTTTACCTGAAAAAGAAAACCTGCAAGCTGAATTTGGCTGAATTTCAAACTTTCAGGGAACTTTCTCACCTAAGAGGTTGTAGGAGTCATCGCATTTCTTGCAACAGGCTTTTAGGAAGTTCCGCATGCTGATGACTATACTCTGGAAGCATCCTCATAAACACAAAAGACATGTAAATTGTAGGCCATTTTGAAAAGTCAGCAGAATGATAAAGACTAAAAATTAGCCTGAAGATAGATCCACTTGTACTAGAGGAATCCGAGAGCAATCAGATCTTCATTGTTGATTCAGAGCTAAAAGTTTCTCTCAGATTCTGTTCTCTCAGCAGTATTGCCAAACAAGGAGACTAATAAAAGTGGATCAGAGAAACAATTGTTTATTTGCAAAGCCAGGGGACTAAAAGATGCATTCCTGCATGTTCAAGTTCTAGCCAGTGTCAGAAGTTGGTTTTTAACCTTTAGGCTTATATACTGTGGGAGGTGGACAGGCTGAATTCCTCACAAATCTTCCAACTCAGGGTAAGGTGCCCAATAGGGTGATGTCTGCCTAATTATCCCTGGGTGGGGAAATTGGCCGTGGAGGCAGCTGAGGCCATCAACTGGTAGCTTAGACTAGAAAAGCTGAGATGTCTGCCTAAGGAGATGACACTCTCTCCTGTCTCTCTTCCGTTTGCACCGTGATCTGGCCACTTCATATGTTCCATTACCCTATGTCCCTGCTTACCCTCTACTCAACCTTCTTGGGGACTGTGATCTCCCCTGTCTCTCATTCTTAACCTTCACTGCTGACTACTGACTGCTGTGCATTCTCGCATGTATACACGTACCCAGTAAAAAGATTCTGGGAAACAGGACAGGGGCTGCATTGTTTTCATGCTGCCACCAGGCACATGGAACAGTCTATGCCCTTACAGGCTTTATGCTATGAGTCTCATGTAAAGTTTTGTGATTTCTCCAGTGCCATCTCCCTTGCTGACCGTGGTACCAGGTTGGGGTCCACTAGGTGCACAACAGTATACTGTTTTTTTAGAACCCATACTGTATCAAGGCACTGTGAAGAGAATTAAAAATTAAGTTGGGGATAGCTCTAAAATAGCATTTGAAAAAAGAAAACAAGAGACTGAGAAACTATTGCACATGTAGGATTCAGTTGGTAAAAAACACTATCAACTCAGTTAGGAAAAAGCAGCAAGTAAATAAATCAGTTTCTTGGTCTTATGCAGACAAAACTGGCCATGCATGGCTTAATCCAAGCTCATTGCTTTGGTTCTTACCTATCTGCACAGAAGTAAGATTGTGTTACTGAGAATATGGGCTTAAAAAAAAAAATGGTAGGCTTTGGTTCAAATCTCAGCACTCAGTGGCCAGGTACCTTCGGAAATTTAGGCTTAGGCTTGGTTCCCTTATCTGTGAAACTAGTTGTACTTCCTCCTAGACTTCCTGGAGAAGTAGATGATTAATACATGTAAAGTACTTCACAGAGAACCTGGTGTAAGTGAATACCTAATGAATGATAAACATTATTATTTAACAATCCAACCAGGATTCAATTCATACATGAAATAAAGGATAACAGAATCCCCCAATATTAAAAAACCCATTTCTAAAGAAAAAATGCCCATGCTTGAGATACATATTTGGGCATTACAAACAGAATTTTTCATGCATGGCCTTATAACACCAAAATATCCTTTCAAAATGCTTAGACTAGGAATTAAGGAAGTGGTTCTATACCAGCCAGGTAAGACATTTAAAAATTCAGCAATATCTCCTATATTGCCGCTCTTGGAAGACATAATTTCTGTGCTAATTAAGATTAGATATACCAGTTTATCAATTGTCTTATGTTCTATATGCTGCTGAAATCCTTTCTTTGAGTTTTAAATTCCAGTGATGGTACATTTTGTTCTGTAATTAATAATTGGTTCTTCTCAAAACTTTCTGTTCTTCCCACATGGTCCTGTTCTGTTGCCCTGGATATAAAATAATGATTTTTACTCCTTCTTTTCAATATATCTGAAATACATAAGAAAGAACAAAAGGATGAGCATTCTCTTTTCTCACCAGCATACCAACTCTTGGCACTCCCAGCGGTGTGTGTGTGTGGGGGGGAGTAATAGGAAAGGGAGGGATAGAGAGAGAGCATGGGTATTTAGCAATTCTGAAAAACCACTGGGAGAACTCCCCAATGTTTTTTTACTTTGAGAAGAATTTAGTCCAGCTGTGGAGGCTGGGATCCCAGGGCAAACGAGGTAAGATTCCAGGTGCTGTCTTTGGCTGCCAGTTCTGAAAAACAGTATTGTATTAAAATAAATAAATAGATAGATAAATAAATATTGCTCTTCTAATTACTGAGGAGGCAGGTTTTGGAAAAGATGTGCCAAGCCACATATGAGTGCCCATGCAATCCAGTTTTCAATTTCCTAACTTTTGTCTGCCAGTGTGATAGGCGCCCTCCAACAGGATGACCAAGCCGTCTGGGGCATAATTGGAACAGGGGAATCTTAAGAACTATAAAGTAGGATTATTTTCCTCTTTCTTTCTTTTCCTTATTGTCCCTCAAGACTTTTAAGAGCACTTACTGGGCAGAAAAGAAAAAAAAATAATAGTGTTTGAAATTAATTCTGTGACAGAATATAAGGGCCTGTACTTCTCAGATCCAGTGCACCCTGTGAGCAAATTAGCATATATCTGTGGCACATGTGTATAATTTTTAAAAAATCTTGAACATAAAAAGCTCAGGTATACAAGGTCATACACGAGGATTAGATGCAAGTGTCTTCTGTGGCCCCAAGCACAATTCTAGAAATTTTTTCAGGTTCCTATAGGGAGCATGACTAGGAAATCAGGTCATGCTATAAAGGAATGTCAAGTGTGGGGACCTAAGTTTAGCTAAATAACTGTAACTTTATAAGGAAATAATAGGTCAATTTTCTCCAGAAACAATCAGCTGCCTGAAAACACAGGCAGAAAAACCAGTGTGGAGGTGAAACTGAGAAGATGCCAGTGGGAAGTTGAGACAGCAAAGGAATCATGGATGAAGATGGAAGCTCCTGGGAAGGGTTGTCCCCGAGTAAGTGAAGGAAAGAAAAGCCAGGATGCTGAGGAGGATGATGACCTCTTACAATTCTAGGAAGTAGTCATAGAAAACTAGTAGTCAGGAGAGCATAAACCTATATATTTTTTAAAGAGCCATTTGGAGAGTTTGGAGGAAGGACTGTTTTAAAATTGAGTATCTCATACATGGCTGTGAATTGTGATGAAGTTGTGATGGTGATCTTGCATAGAGATTCCTAATGTAGAGTAGAAGTGAGGGTGGCTGGTTGAGGATATGCAGGAAGAGTGAGACCAGGAGCTGAACATGTGGTCTAAGTTGATGATGAGAGAGGAAACCAAAGCAGAGATTGTAACGAGGTAAGACATGGCGGCTCATCCCCAAATCCTTGTGTTTAACCACAATGAGGGCTAGGAAAGATCACTGTAGGAGGATCATGCCAATGTATAAGAACAAGGGTCATGGTCAAGAGACAACAGCAGCCCGTCAGCCTCGAGACCTTTCCTTCCCTGTGTCCCTCTGACACTGTCCTCTCTCCTACCAGTATGGAATTCTTGACAGCAGAGCTGATTGTTCAAATTAGTTGGCAGGGATTGTTTAAAGTCAAGTACATTACCTGGCAAGATAGCAAGTACCATATTTAGATTGCCTTCCATTTAGATTGCTTTCAATCTTTCACACGTTAACCCTCAGATTAGCTAATTTTCAATTTGGAAAATACCGAGATCCTACATCCAAAGGAATGAGATATTGGGGTTTGGGTTTGGAGAGATACAAAGGTAAGGGCATCAAAACCTTGGTGGGCCTTTATTTTAGTTTCCTAGGATTGACATAACAAAGTACCATAAACCAGGTGGCCTAAGACAACGGTAATGTATTCTGTCACAGTTCTGGAGACTAGATGTCAAATAGGCTTTGTCCTTCTCAGTCTTGAAGGGGAGTAACTTGTTGCCTGTTCCTATCTTCTGGTCGATCCTTGGCATTGCTTGTTTTGCAGCTAGAGCCCTCCAACTTCTGTCTCTGTGGCCATGTGGAGTTCTTCCTATGTGTCTTTTTGTCTGTGTTCAAGTTCTTTCTCTTTTTTTTTTTTTAAAAAAAACTATGTCACTCTCCGTAGAGTGCTATGGTGTCACAGCTCACAGCAACCTCAAGCTCTTGGGCTTATGCAATTCTCTTGTCTCAGCCTCCCTTGTAGCTGGGACTACAGGCACCCACCACAATGCCCGGCTATTTTTGGTTGCAGTTGTCTTTGTTGTTTAGTTGGCCTGGGCCAGGTTTGAACTCACCAGCCTGAGTGTATATGGCTGGCACTGTAACCATTGTGCTATGGGCACCAAACCAAGTTCTTCTCTTCTTAAAAGACACAAGTAACATTGGATCCAAGGCCTACTCTCCATCACTATGATCATCTTAACTCATTATGTTGACAATTATCATATTTCCAAATAAAGTCACAATCTGAGGTACTGGAACTAGGGCTGCAACATATATTTTTCAGGGGCTACAATTCAACCCATTCCAACATCCTAGGAGGACAACCCCAGAGGTGAGGCTGGGGAGACAGAGCAGGATGCTGGGAAATGAGAGAATGGTAGTAGCTTCTGAATAATGAGCCACCAGAGACTAACACCCAAAGTTTAAAACTGAGAAACGTTATTAACATGGTAGCATGTAGAAATTGGGATTGTTGTGTTAAGAAAGTGATAACCGTGAATGGAATAGAGTTCTTGACTGTTTTTTTCAGCTTGACTATTGTTGGCATATATAAAGGTGACTGACTTATGGGTGTTGATTTTGTAACCTGAGACGCTGCTGTATTTCTTGATCACTTCTTTTAAAGGCTCTTAAGTCCTTCAGCAGATTGGGTAAGATCCACTCACTTTATCAAGGGTAATCTCATTTATTTACAGTCAACAGATCATAGATTTAACCACAAAATACCTTCATAACAATACCTGTATTAGTGTTTGGTTAAATAATTGGGTTTTAAATAATTGGCACAAAAGTAATCATTACAACTACTCACCAACACCCACCTCTTCCTGGTACTCTTAATCCCCTCCCTTGATATCTATTTATTTATTATTTTGCCATAGCATTGAATAACTTCTAACATATGATATAATTTACTTAGTTATTGTGTTGGTTATGATATGCCCCTTTCCCTCAACTTTACAAAGTTAAGAAATCTTCTCTGTTTTCACACTAATGTGTTCCAAACACTTATAGTAGTGTCTAGAACACAGTAAGTTTGTGTTAAATAAATGAATTCAGACTCTCCCACTTACTGGAAAGCTACCATTAATGGATGAACTATTTAACTTCACTGAACAATTAAAAGCAAACAAGCAAATAGGAATCTACCTCTTAAGGTTGTCATAAAGATTAAAGGAGATGATGTTTATAAAGTGCCTGGCACACAGACCAAGTTCATTCAGTGACACTGACGGCCGCTATTGCACTTGGTGAGTTTCTCCCCTTGTTCATTTAGCAAATACTTACAAAGCACCTACTGTGCGTTGTATATATTTCCAGGCACCAAGGATTCCACAGAGAGTGTAACAAAATCATTTCCCTCTTGGAATCCACTTTCTTATGTAAAATTGTACCATAAAAAAATTCCCTGCCCTAGACAATGAGTTGCCACATGTTTATGGTGCTACTGCAAGGGAGGTCCAGGGGTGATGGTCATGGCACAGTGGACTGGATGTGCATGGTCAAGGACATGAGAAGCACCTACTTCACACTTCAGTTCTGCTTCACTGTCAGATCCTTTGTCCCATAGGCCCTGCCTCTCTGGGTGGTGGAATGACACTTGAGTTCCACATTGGACGACAGTGCTTTAACTTAGGAGAATCAGGATAATTAGCACCACCACCAAGGAAGCTTCCTCTTTTTTATTGAGGGGGAAGATGCTTATTTCATGTGTGACCTAAAAAAAGGGAGAGAAATCATTTGGGTGCGCCCAGGGGGTGCCTTTCAGTACAGCTCAGTCTGAACAATGCTAGTTCCATTGCAATCAGGGACCAACCACCATATGCTGTGGGTAGGCAGCATTTTGAGGACCTCTAATCCTCCAAACCCAGAGAAGGTTCAGATGTCTGGGTGTGGAGAAATGGGTGAATGCTGGGAAATTGCTGAGGACTACGGACTGTCCCCAGAACAGTGGTTTTCAATTTTGGTTGCACTTTAAGATTATCTGGGGAGTTTTAAAACTCTGGAAGTCCAGGCTGTGAGTGAACCAGAATCTCTGGGATCCAGGCATCAGTACTTTCTGAAGCTTCCTAGGGATGCCAGTATGTGGTGGTCAGATCTATGCCTGTAAAGGCTCTAGGTCCCACTTAGACCCATGCTTCTAGAAGCTTCACATGCATATGTGTCACCTGGGGATCTCGCTAATGGTGCAGACGCTGGTTCAGATTCTGCATTTCAAAGAAGCTCCCAAGCAGATGCCGAAGTTTCTAGTCAGCAATCACATTTTCAGTAGCAAGACTCTGTTAACTTCTGATCCAAAATAGACCATGGAGGTTGGGGCAGTTTGGGATCTAATATAGGAGTTGGTATTGACTCCAAAGAGAGTGTGAGATAGCGCCAAGAATCACAAAGAACTGGGCTTACCTAAAAGCCATCTTAAGCCACACCGACTGCCTAAAGTATGCACCCAGGCGCAGATGGAGCAGTCCATCCTGGTAGTTAAGGAACATGACTCCAGGGGTAAACTGAGCTCATTCAAACCCTGGTTCCATCCATCACCAGCTATGTTGTCTTTGGCAAGTCACTTAATCTCTTTATGCCCCCATTTCTCCATCTGTAAAATGGAAATGTTAAGAACACCTACCTCATAGTCTTGTTATAAAAATTAAATGAGTTGGCTGGGTGGGGTGACTCACACCTGTAATTGTAGCACTCTGGGCTCAGCACCTGTGGCTCAATCGGCTAAGACGCCAGCCACATACACCTAAGGTGGTGGGTTCGAATCCCCAGCCCAGGCCCACCAAACAACAATGACGGCTGCAACCAAAAAATGGCCAGGCGTTGTGGTGGGCACCTGTGGTCCCAGTTACTTGGGAGGCGGAGGCAGGAGACTTGCTTGAGTCCAGGAGTTGGAGGTTGCTATGAGCTGTGATGCCATGGCACTCTACCCAGGGGGATAGCTTGAGGCTCTGTCTCAAAAAAAAAAAAATTGCAGCACTCTGTAAGGCTGAGGTGAGAGGACCATTTGAGCTCAGGAATTCGAGACCAGCCTAAGTAAGGGTGAGACCCTCACCTCTACTGAAAAAAAAAAAAAAAATAGAAAAACTAGTCAGGCAT
>CAUYQV010178009.1:0-27484 GCA_963574575.1 Galagoides demidoff
CAGTCCCTGATGTCCCATCCCATCATTATGACATCTTTTTACAAGAGAAAGGCTTTAAGGGAAGGGGAAAAGTGCACCAAGTGTACTGACACAAAGGTCTCTTCCCCTGAATCTACCCAGGGTGCATTTCTCAGTCTATCTTCTACATACCCATCAAAAAAGGAAGGAATGAAATTAAAATTCCACAGAAGAGGGATTTTGTCAATTGTCCCAAATCCCTCATTTTGAGAAACGGTTTGATTCAGGAGACATTGAGAATTCTTCAAGTTGGGCCACAAAAATAGTGTTATTCAGAAAGTATATCATTGGCTAGGGAAGGAAATACGTTAATATGTCTTTTCTAATATTCATTATAAAGCATACAAAAATGTGCATTGAACCTGACATTGGTGTGTATGGATAATGTTTCAAATCAAGGGTAAAGGTCCTTACCAAAGTGTCAGCCAGGTCTTTTCGGTAGACATATATCCGACCAGATGCCTCAAAGGATTTGGAGATGGCCAAATCATTTGGCTGAAGTTCATGTTTTTCTTTATTAAAGAGAAAAAAAAAGACTGACTAATAGCACAAGAATAGCAAAGGCCTAGACATACATCTAAAGAGTAAAACTTGTCACAGAGAAGTATTTCACAGTAAACGGAACTTAAGGTGGGTTAGTTCAGTTCGGCACACTATACACAATGACACGAGTGGTATTATGACCATTGCTATTCAGCACCCAGAAGTGGAGACTCCTTGTAGTTCTTTTTTTTGAGACAGAGTCTCACTATGTTGCCCTGGGTAGAGTGCCATGGCGTCACAGTTCATAGCAACCTCAAAGTCTTGGGCTTAAGTAATTCTCTTGCCTCGGCCTCCAAAGTACCTGGGACTATAGGCACCCGCCATAGTGCCCGGCTATTTTTTGGTTGTAGCTGTCATTGTTGTTTGGCAGGCCCGGGCTGGATTTGAACCTGCCAGCTCTGGGTGTATGTGGCTGGTGCCTGAACTGCTGAGCTACAGGCGCTGAGACTTTGCAGTTCTTTTTGATAATATTTAATCATTCTTTAGAACACAGAATAGTTTAAGGGGAAAAGGTACTCATCTCTCTAAAATAACCACATAACGTTAGCAATCGTCACATTCGGGTGTGTTTTTGTTTGATCATGCCTCTATGGGTAAACAAACAAATGATTGCATTTATTCGTGATTATTTATACATATACCTTCACAATTACTATGGATACACATATACATATATACTTAAAATTTTCCATAGCTTTATATTCTGGTTTTATTACACATGTAAGCACTTATACACCCACCATAATAATTTATATGTGTCATGTTTAATTGGTTATATAACAGTCCATTATACCATCATTTAATCTTTCCCCTATTGTTGAACATTTAATGGTTTCTAATTTTTTTGGTTATATAAATTAGATGGCATGATATATGCTAAGTACTAGCACGGGGCCTGGCACATAACATGGGTTTGATAAATGGTATCTATTATGATGACAGCCATAATATGTATCACTGAAGTCAACATCCTTGTTCATAAATCTTTGTCTCCTTATAGATGATTTTCTTAAGACAGATCCTAGTACTGGAATTATAGGCTAAAAGGAAATGAATATTTTAAATTTTTGATACAAACTGCCAAACTGCTTTCTAATTCTTATTTTTTAGAAAATGAGTCAATGAATTTTCCTAAAAATAGGCATAAAACTGTACA
Source organism: Galagoides demidoff (assembly GCA_963574575.1). NCBI lineage: Eukaryota > Metazoa > Chordata > Mammalia > Primates > Galagidae > Galagoides > Galagoides demidoff. Next base: position 1,718 of record CAUYQV010178009.1, read on the forward strand.
GTGACCAGTACTGATTGTTACTTTTGGTAAATTTGTCATTTTACTAAAACCAAGGGAAAAAAAAAAAGATCCTTGGTTTAACTTGCAATTCTCGCCTACTAGTGAGTCTAAATATTTTTCACGTGTTCCTCATCTATTTTATTTCCCTTTTTGCAAATTGTTCCTACCCTTGGACCATTTTTCTACTACAGTTAAAGCCCTTTTGTAACACAATAGCTTTCTTTGCAGAAAACTACCCTTCTCCTAACCATAAGATGCATATGTAAGTATATGAAATAATACCAACTTCTCCTAAAGTAGCTGCTTAGTTGTCCAGCATGACTGAGCAATGCAATGGCCCACAATTCTGTTCTAGATAACTTAATTAGTTCAAGTATAAAGTTTTGCTTTGAACATTTCAGTTTAACACAGAGTACACAAATACTAGTCCCATCTATTCCTTCAGACCTAGTATTAAAAAGATCAATAATACTGGGCTAGGTAGGGTGGCTCATGCCTGTAATCCCAGTACTCTGGGAGGCGGAGGTGGGTGGATTACCTCAGCTCACAGGTTCGAGACCACCCTAAGCCAGAGCCAGACCCCGTCTTTTAAAATAGCTGGGTGTTGTGGCAAGCGCCTGTAGTCCCAGCTACTTGGGAGCTGAGGCAAGAGGATCACTTAAACCCAGTCTGAGGTTGCTGTGAGCCAAGAGGCATGGCACTCTACCAAGGGTGATCAGATGAGATTCTGTCTCCAAAATAAATAAATAAATAAATAAAGATCAATAATACTGTAATGTTGGGTTGTAACACATACAACTGATGGTCCCATGGCTGGGTTTGAAGTTCTGTCTCCTTCTTCTTTGTTTAACTACAATTTCTTAAAACCCTTTGTGTCCCTACTGTATACTTTAAATCTGAATTTATGAGAGTCACTCATACTTTACAGAATAAAATGCCACAGCTTTTTGATAGCAATTTTTCTATTTGCTAAGCAACATGTTTTCCCCCTGATTTTCAGGTTAGTCACTCAACTATAAAAGATGAAAACTGATAGAATATTAGCCTCTGAACAACTGGATTTATTATTTTTAGTACACACATATATCTACCCTGGGTTCACAATACCTAGAAAGCTATAAGAGTGATAGTATCACTCCTTTTAGAAAAATTCACGCCAACATCTTAAAACTTTTTGTTGATAAAAAGCAAAAACCAGATCTGTCATTTCATTCTGAAGTAGCATTAAAACATAATTTATTAAAAATTATGTGACTAGAGTCAGGAATACATTAAGTTCCTTTTTTTTTTCTTCATTAAGAAGCATTATTGTTTGGAAAATAATAAGATGAAGGCAGAAAGGTTCTTTGCAGACAAAAAAACTAATGGATGGAAAATGATGGCACGTTTCCAAATCTGTAGGATAATTCAAGAGATAAGCTGATGTTTCTTAGTGATGATTAGCAATGGGTCTATCCACATTAGAAAGTCATTGCCCACCCTGATGAATCTAATTTAATAGACTGTGAAACTGGTATTTCACAGCCATCAAAGAGATAGTGGGTACCGAAGAGTCACTCATTAATTGCCAGATTCTCCTGAGGCCCTGAGCCGACTGTGTGTCGGCTTCCAGGGGTGGGGTGGGGGATGGGAACCAGGGGACAGAGGGGTGGGTCTCAGCCATACTGTAAAGTTCACTCAGGGCCTTCTTTCTCTGGCACGTTCTGTCTGAATGGAGACTCCCATGATTACTTTCTGTAGCAGTACTACAGAAAGTAGTACTTGAGAGGCAACTGTTGGTTTCAATGAAGCTAAATATTGCTTAAAATCAATGTTAATGTTTTTGGTCACTTGAAAACCAAATATAATATGCATTTGTCAGAACTATCTGAAATATATTATTAAAAGTTCAAGCTCTCCCTAACTAAAATTCAGTTAGCCCACATGTTCCTCTAATTCTTGTTTGTTTTTTAATCCTAAGTAACGTTTTGCCTGGATGTAGAGCTCTGGGAGAGGGAAAAAAGACTCATTTATTAGGCTTAGGGAGGAGGGCTCTGTTTGAATGTATAACCAACTGGCTTGAAGCACCACGGTACCTGCCGGCAAGCAAGAAAGCAAGAGGAGCAATATTCTGTCACATTATACTTTAACCTTCTGACATTCATCTCCCAACTGCGGCAGGATAATAAAGGGTAAACCGGAATACTTTACCTGCTCTCCTCCCAGCCCCCTCAGCTCTGCTTGATTAGTTCACACGGTACTGCACTTTTCAACTCCTGATGCTAAGTCACTCTCTTTGTATTTTTCTCAGGGTTAATGAGATATTAGATAAAGACTGCAAGCCAGACAGGAGGCCAGTGACACCAAGGTCTGACAGGCCCCAGTGAAAACCAAGGGGTCTGTTCAGCAGAGATCAATAGCGTCAGCTTGTAATCTGTGTGATCTTATTCAAAACAGACAATAACCCATTCTCTGTGGATAAATAAGGCCCAACAGAGCCAGAAGCTGTAACCAGGCCTCAGTCCCCAGGTCCACCTGAGGAAGCACTGCCTTGCCAGTGGCTTATTGTATAGTTTTCTTTTTTTCAATAGAGAGTCTTTAACTCTTAAATTGTCAGCCCGCATGACTAGTTCAAGGCCATCTTTCTTTTTTTTCCTAAAGTAATTTCATTCTATAGCAATTTCCCAAGTCAATTTAAATACAAAAATAGAAGGCTTATTTAGAGCACAAAATAAGAAAAGGTTTATAATGTATTTCAAAACATTGGCGTGCTTCTCCATTCAGTGGGAGGGGAGGAAATGCAGTATCCAACAGTACCCAACTGTTGTCATGGAAACGCTTCTGGTAGGCAGCTTCATATTGTTCCTCTGGTCACCCAGCTGCACGCCTAGAAGGGACAGACTGCACATTTACTCTACAAAAAATGTCAACTTTCTCCTTTCGAACGAGATCCAATGAAAGAGTAATATAAAGATGGAAATTAATTTACCTCCAGAGAACATGATGGCCACCAGAGCCAGGTCCTCTTCTGCATGCTGGATCTTTTCCGCTACAATTTTCAGGATCTCCTGGGCTGTGCTGGAAACTTTCGCCTTCACGCTGACATAGGAGTGCTCCGTTATATACACGTGGCAAAATGCTGCACAAGTCAAAGGAACTGCTTGAGAGCAGAGAACTGTGGTCATGACTTTTTCAAAACTAGGCACCCACCTTGCTGTTCTCTTTGGTATAAAGTACATGCAGCTGGATTCACATATGTGTGTATATATGTGACTGCTTAAGTGCATACACCTATAAATGTGGGCTTGCAAACACATGACACACAGACACAAGAAAGCTGCCAAACAAGCATGAGTAAGATTTAAACTTCTCATACTGTTGCAAGAGACCTGTGTAGGGCAAGTCTGTACTCAAAGTAGAGACACTTGATCACAATATAGTAGAATCTGTGGTACACACATTGTACTTTTTTTTGGAGATGGGGTCCTGGCTTTGTTGCCTGAGTGGAGAGCAGTGGCATCATCATAGCTCACTCAATTTCAAACTCCTGGGCTCAAGCCATCCTTTGTCAGCCTCACAAGTAGCTGGGACCATAGGCACACATCACTGTGCACAGCTAATTTTTTTATTGTTTGTAAAGCCTGGGTCTCACTATGTTGCTCAGGCTGGTCTTGAATGTCCGGCCTCAAGCTATCCTTTCACTTTGGTCTCCCAAAGTGCTAAGATTACAGGCCTGAGTCACACTGTACTTCTGAATCCCTTTGAGAGCTGCTGAGATCTCCCAAAGTAGCATATTAAAGAGTCTAACTCATAAATTTTTATTTTACACATTTTTGAACAGTCTCAGTGACCCAATCAAGAAGACCATGTTTTGCTATTTTCACAAGCTTATCTAAAAATCTGTCATCTGTCATGTTTCTTTGACTTCAACTTTCTCTATCATTTAAAAATGACCCTTGCCAACAATCAAGTGGTGATGAATTTAGTTTCCAGATGGAGGTTACATTTCTAAGCCTTTTAAGTTTCCTTTTTATTGTGTACAGTGTTAATAATTATTATTAGGACATTATCACTATCAGGGTGAATGGGTCCTGGAAAAATTTCTCTTTAAGAGTAGAAAAAAAATGTTTTAATAGCAATGGAGGTAGTTGACACATTGCTTCCTATGTCAGTTGTTCTGAATGTACAGAACACTAGTTTCTTTAGAATAGACAGAAGAACAATAAAATACCTAGATATTATGCTATTCTGTATTGCAAAAAAACCAAAACAAAACAAAAAGAAAGTGGGAATGCAGCTCCTAGAGAAGTTTCACAATTTAAACAGCACCACGAAAATAAACCCAGGAACATTTTCATAGAAATGCAAATGAATAAGAGCCTAAATATGAGTTTATAAGTATAGAAATTCAAAGTGAACACATCACCAGGAAGCACTTCATATATTCGGTTTGGTTGGGCGTATGACTAAACAATAGTTGTTTTATGTTTTGTGAACAGGCTTGTGAAAGTGAAAAAAGCTTTCCTCCTTCCATTGCAAAATGGAATTTTTGAGCAAAGGTAAAATCCAGTCTGAAAGCCACTAGATGACAGGTGAGTTTACAACTTACTTAATAAACTGATGGACAAAAAGAAGCCAGGGGCCTTGAAATCATTAGTTTCTTTGAAGTCAGCTTAGAAAATTATACAGTTAAATTAAAGACAAGCAGGCAGGGAAGGTCAGCAACTAATGAATTAGGAGGTTAAGACCATTTTGTTTGTTCTTTGACGAGGCGGAGAAGACACTTAATGTGATTCAACAGAATCCACCTGTCAGCGGCATTATATACAAACAACATGTGACAGAATAAGCCTCCTGTGATTGTTCAAAAAATGATTGAGAAATTGGGTAAATATTAAATGTGCACACTTAGAATTTCAGCACATGGAGAAAGGTGAGTTAAGAGAGCAAGTCTCAAAATCACAATAGCATGAACACCCGCCCTGCATATAACCTTTATCTAGGTAGGTAGAAACCACTGCTGACATTTCTTGTTCTGCTATAAAATATTAATGTGGAAAAGCATGTCAGCATCTTCAGGGTGCTAAAAAGGTGACTCCCCTTGTCTTGTATGAACAGCCCCCTTCAGGTGAGGCCATGAGCCCCTGCAGCACTAACCTACGGTGACTCAGATGGGTGGCACTGCCCACACGGCCTTGCCTGGGAGGTGTTTCTGCTGCATATCCTTCCGTTCATTCTCCTCTCCAAGATTTTCTTTCCTAAATCTCAGGGACTGACTCAGCCAAAACCCTGTACATTGGCTTTGATAGTGTTTTCAATTAGTCATGGGCAACGGCCAGATGGAGGAGACGGTTCTGGGAAGAAAATGTTTAGTTTCCCAGTCCCATCTCTCTGCTCAAGAAGCAATGAAGCTCTTTGTGAAACCTCCTTTCCTTGCTCCCCAAATGAAAAATATCCCTAGACTTTAGGACAGTATTATAAAATTTAATACTTAAAGTGTGAAAAGGAAAACCATTCTATTTGATGTTAACACGCTGGTCCAAGGAATATGATAGTTGGAAACGATGGCGCAAGCCAGGCTGGTGTGCTAATATAGGAGAATGACGTGATTAACTTGCTACTCTGCCCACCCCAATCCCTTGCTGGAAATCGTACTCACTTTCCTCTGTTTCAGTCACAGTCCCTCTGTGCTGGAGCCAGTTCTCCTTAAGACTGAATTGGTGGAAAAGGGCTTTATTCTGCGAGAAAGGAGAAAGAGAACAATGAATGAATGCATTCCTGCCCTTTGGAAAGCCAGAGTTGTTTACAATATGTTCCAAAAGAACCAGCCAATTTTTAAAAAGAATATGAAGTTCATCCATCCAATCTTAGAGAAATAAACTGGGACTTGCCACAAGTAATGCAAACGAAGCTGGAGAGTCTGAGCAATACGATGGACCTTGGCTAGGGCTGGTGGGCAGGCAAAAAGCCCTGTAATTATTCCCTGTGACAAGCTCCACTATCCCCCCACAATTTTTCACCTCTGGCTACAAACATCACATGGAGTCTTTTCCTAAGAAAGCCCTCATTCCCCATCCCAATGTTAACCTCCAAGTCACAGTTATCTCAATCTGATCTTTTGCTTTTTAAATTTTTCACAGAAGCAACTTTGAGATTGTTTCAATACTTCTGCTGCAGTCTAATAACTTTCTTAGGGGAAACAGGTACATTTTTCAATGTGATTACCCATCTGATATGTCTGTTTCTGCTAAACTGGTGCCTGACATCTCATTCTGCACCAAGCTGAGCAGGGAACACATTCACACTTGCTCCCATCTCTCTTCCTTTGTGCAAATATTTTCCGTAGACGCATTCAGTCTTGAAGTCAAAATTCCTGCCTAGATTTTTTTTTTCTTTTTGGCATAGACATTTTAAAATTGTAATTTATATCATTCTATATATAGAGTGACAGTGGGAAACCCTGAGACTCCAAAATGCACCACAAAATAAGCAGAATGTCATAAAGTCAAGGGCACATGGCTGAAGTCAGATCTGCACCAGCTCAGGGAAGCTACAGTGAAGCAGGAAAGTGCAGGCTGCAGCCCCAGGCTTTGCTGGCATGCCCTGCTGTGCTTGAGGCAGTGTTCTTTTAATTATGAAGAAATACCAAGTGAGGCAAGGCCAGGTCTGCAAACCAGATCACTCCATTTCAGATATAGAAGGGTCTGCCTTACCTTTCTTTGTGGTGAGTACTCATCTACAGTGCTAAAAGGAAAAGGATAAGAAGTCAGTCTTTGTCCTAAACCCAAAATAATGCAGTTATTGTTATGAAGGACTCATTTTCATGCATTGAGCAGAGGATTTTGCTCCTTAAAAAGATAAAACACAGGGGTGGCGCCTGTGGTTCAAAGGAGTAAGGCACTGGCCCCATATGCCAGAGGTGGCAGGTTCAAACCCAGCCTTGGCCAAAAACTGCAAGCAAAAAAAAAAAAAAAAAAGATAAAACACAGTATTCATTAATTTACTCTGCATAACATACTTAACAGTGGACTCAGAATTTCAAATGAACCAGGAAGAAGCTTTCCATGCAATGGGTGCGTTTTGTTTTCTACCCACAGAAAGTGAAGCCGAAAACTGAGGGAGGAACTGCATCTATCCAGTCTATGGGAACTCAGTCCGTAGAAATAATTTTTTTTTTAATTGTAATTTTCATCTCACAGGAATAAGTTTTCTCATATAAGTGATCGATTTTAGGTAAAACTGTTATTTAGACAGCTAAGAAGTTTAGCCGAGGTGCATCTTTTCCAGGCTGTTTCTCTGTGTGGTGAAGTGGGGTGCATTCTGCCCATCCCTGATCATGCTCCTGGATTCCCTCTGCCAGGTGACTTCTGAAGGCCACCTCCCCGTATGGGGAGTGGGAGCTGGGGCCAATTTCATATATTAGGTAAACCATAAATTAAAGGTATCAATCTTATTCTCAGAAAAAAAAAATACTTTCTTCTCTATTTGTGCACTGGGGCTAGAGAAAAATGTTATGAGTTCAGTATCTGGGGCTCCAATCTTATTCTAGAATCTAAAGCTACTTCATAATCTTATACTAAAAAGGCAAGAATCATTTCTTAATATCGTTTTCTTATTTTGATCTATTATTTACCACTCTTATGTAAGTTTTTAAAACAGAATATATTAAATTCCATTAATGTACTTAATTATTCAAATATATTAAACTATAGATTAAAGTTTCCAACTATAATAGGTCTGCTTTATAGCACACAGCAACTTCCATTTGGGAGATTATGTCAGTGAAAAGCTTGACTTTTATTCTTTTGCTTCATTTATCAGTTCATATTTTCTTTTAGTCTTAGGCTACAGAAATTTAATATAACATAGACCAGTGATTTTCAACTGGTGTGCTGTGAGAGGATCTTAAGCGTGCCACAGAAAGTTTGAAGATAATTATTTTTGAAAGAAGTTCAAAGCATAATAAGTATATTCTATTTTTTTACTCTTTTTTTTTTTTTGGTTTGTAAAAAAATTTTATTTGCTTTTTTGTTGTTGTTGTTGTTATTGTTGTTGTTGAGGCAGAGTGTAGTGGTGTCATAGCTCACTGCAACCTCAGACTTGGGCTGTGGGGATCCCTCTGCCTTGGCCTCCAGAAGCCGCTGGGATTACAAGTGCTTGTCACGAGGCCCAGCTGGGTTTTTCCATTTTTTTCATGAGCTGGGGTCTCACTCTTGTTCAGGTGAGTCTCGAACTCCTGACCTCAAGCAATTTTCCCTCCTCAGCCTCCCACAGGGCTGGAATTACAGGGGTGAGCCACCATACCTGGCTACACTTTTTTTTTTTTTGATCAATATAATTTAAGTGTGCTGTGGAAGTTTTATAGGTTCAAGTGGGCCATGAGATGAAAAAAGTTGAAAAACAATGATATATATTGTGATAAAAGACCACCACAACACTCATTTATAATGTACTGTGCTAACTTGCACCTCACTTCTGAATCTCTCAATGTGACATTTTGATGATTGAGTTTTATATGTGGTTTACTCCGTAAGATTAATTTACAATGATGTTTCATTTGCAATGGGGGTCTCTCTTCACTAAAATTAAGTCAGACTTTAAATCTCAAATCATTAATCTTAAAGGGCCGAATTAACATTTTTCTATGAGAGATGCATTTGTGACTGCAAAACACTTAAGCTTTTCACAACTTGATAATATATATGCTTCATGTTTACTAAGTATAAACTACATTGCAAATCAGAGAATGATTTTTCCCTTCAGAAGAATTATGCAGCTCTACCTGACAACTAAAATGACCCGATGTTTTCATTTACCAAAATTAATAAAGAGAGATAGTGGTAATGTTACAGTAAAGTTGGCTGTTCTAATCTGAAAGATTAATCGCCGATACCTAGGGGATATTTGGACCTGCCAAGAGTCTTTGAGTAAATGATTTTCTTTAATCTTTCTAAATTTATAAGGAAACTTCAAGGAACCCATAATGTTGAGCTTTTAAAATATTCCATGGCCCACTGGGACCTATTTATAAAATTTTTATTCCTATTCCATGGGGCCCCCAAATGACAAGTTAAACATACAAACTTTAAAAATTAAATACAATAATTTATTAAATAATTGTTCTTATGCACCAGGTTGTTATGGCCCAGTTTGTTTTTATGTATCAAACAGGGTTAAAAAATAATCAATGAGTCTGAGTTAGTGTTCTTTCATTTTTGAGATACAAGAACCAAATATACTATTTACTACTAGAAAAGCTGAGGAATCAGGAAGTATCTGGGTCAAACTGATCAAAATCAACTTTAATGGCATAAGAGATCCCAAACTCCATCACATTGGCTGCTGTTTTTTTTCATTGACTATAATTGAGAAAAAGGAAATACTCACTGACGACGGTGCATTCCAAGTATCTTCTGAAATTCTTTCAATTCTTTCTCAAGTATTGGATATTCATAGACATCATCCAGTACATTCCTATATATGGTCTGGGGAGAAAAGGCAAATGACAGCTAAAATGGTTTAATGCTCATTTTGTTGGCATTAAGGCTCATACAATGGCTATCCTGCCCAAGGAAATAGGAGTAATTGAGAACAATATAAGGGTTTCACAAGGCGCCAGGAGATCCAGAGTGGGATTCTCTCTCCAAGTCCCTCACTCAACTGCCATGGCTCTCAACCTGCTTTTAAGAGCTACAGCTAGGAATTCCGGAAACTTAGAGATCCCTAGCTAGCTACTCAAGATGTCCGTGCCTATTCTAATATTTTAAAAAATAATATTCACATAATTATTTGAGAGAACAAAATAAATATCAATTGAATTAAATTAACCAGTTGTTTTGAAAATAATATGTTTCAAAATTTTTAATTTTGTTTTTAATCAGTTTTTAGTCAGATTTCTACATGACATCTGAAAGTTGAATTCAAAGTGGTTTCCACCTTGAAAGGCAGAATCAATTTAGGCACTTGCCTAACCGCAGCTAGAATTCTTCTCTGCTAGAATTCCATCCTACCCCTTCTCTGTTTTAACTTGTATATCCAATATGATTTTGGTGGCCAAAGGAATCCAACTATCTGCTAATCATCTCCAAAGAATTATCTGTGTTGAAAAGATACTGAAGCCTATTAATGATTAGAAAAAATAAATCACTTTTATCTAATTCCAAATGTAAATCTAGGTTAGATCTATTTTACAAATTATTATTGTTTAAATTATACCATCTCCAAAAAATATTTTCTCCAAATAGTACATGTATGGGATTGGTTAGTTTAAACTTATGATAAATCTCTAGTGAGGCACAGTGGGTGGCACATAACTACAGTCTCAGCTACTGGGGTGGCTAAGGCAGGAGGATTGCTTGAGCCCAGGAGTTCAGGTTAAAAGTGAGCTATAATGGTGTTACTGCACTCCAGCTTGGGTGGCAGTGAGAGACCCTGTCTCAACAAAACACCTCCCTAATAAAAACCAAACAAAAAACCCTTATGATAAATTTCAACATATCAAATAGAATCAATTTTTAGAGCATATTTTGGTTTATCTTCCTTATTTCATTTGCCATAAAAATTCCCATGACTGGCTCGGCGCCCATAGCACAGTGGTTACCACATCAGCCATATACACTGAGACTGGTGGGTTCGAACCCAGCCCTGGCCAGCTAAGCAACAATAACTGCAAAAGAAAATTAGCTGGGCATTGTGACAGGTGCCTGTAGTCCCAGCTGCTTGGAAGGTTGAGGCAAGAGAATTGCTTAAGCCCAAGAGTTTGAGGTTGCTGTGAGCTGTGATGCTACAGCACTCTATCGAGTGTGACATAGTGAGACTCTGTCTCAAAAAAAAAAAGAAAATTCCTGTGACTTCCATGAAGGAAATATCAAGCCTCAGAAATTAAAATCAAATTATATAGTCTCTGAATCTCAACTTGTGATTTAACTATCACAAAAAAGTTGAATGACAATGACCTATGAATGAGATTTTTGAAATGCAAAACTAAAAATAAAATCCGTCATTTGGCATCCAAGACTATCCGGAAGTGTTAGATTACCTTTAGAAACATTTTTGAATGTTCGTCTTCATGTAACCAGTCTTTGTACAGAGCAATCCACTGGGAAACAAGATGCAGGACTTTACGCTTCCGACGAGGAACATCGGAGTTTTCCTCTTTGCCTTGATACTTCTTAGCAGAATAGGTGCAAATGGTTAAGGAAGAACATCGCATTGTTGACAATAAAAACATATAAAGAGATCAGTTTATTCTTGTCTTTATGCAATGCGCTAAGGCATACAAGTATTCGAACACACAGGAGGAAGAGAATATGTACAGGGACAACCAAAGACGTGCCCTGAAAAGAGCAAGCACTAACCGAGAGAAAGGACTGAAATCTGCCCAGTGGCCAGCCAAGCAGTGAACGGTGTGAGCCTGCACTGGCAGCTGCTGACACAGCTCCACAGGCAGCATGGGGTTAACGCCAGTTCAAAGAGATGCTCAGTGGCCCATTAATTTCCAGAGTGGCCTCAAGAAGAGAGCTGGCCTCACTGCACAGGTGAATACTATTAATTTCAATAAAAGTCAGGTCAGAACTAGGCCAGATACGTTCTGATCCTCCGAAATTCACACTCCGTAAGACCAGGTACTTCCAAAGTAGTTCCAAATGAGCACAGATTTCTGAAGCACCATTTGTGACATGATTTAGATGCTCACTGCTAAGAATTTACTTCAAAAAACAGCATAGGATGAATGTGCAAACATAGAGGTAGAGGGATTACTAATTTTCATTTTGATTAAAATAAAGTTAAAAAAATAAAACAGGAGATAACCTAAAGCCTTCAACAATTGGGGACAGTTAACTAAATTATTACATGTCCACTTAATGGACTATTCTGCGGCCGTAACAATGATGGTGCAGCAGGACAATTTATTGATGTGGAACATTCATAATACATGGTTGAGTAGAAAAGAAAAGAACATGTTAGGATTATACATTTCTGTTAATAATGCTTGTTTATATGAATAATCTCACTATCTGGAGGGATATGTACTTAATAGTTATCAGTGGCTTCTCAAGGTAATGAGATTCCAGGGAACAAGAATTATTTTTATTTTACTCACTAGTATTTCTTGATTTGTATACAACAACTATGTATTAACTATGCTATTAAAACTGTAACCTCGAAGGCAAAGTGTTTAAATGACCAGGAATAAGACAGCATCTTGGCATATTCTAAACTGATCTGTCTCCAAAATGATAATTTCTGAGCGTCTTGGACACATGGGGAAGAGGAGTAGGAACAGGAACTTCTGTAACACTAAACACAGACAGGCTTAAGGGTTGTTGGACAGAATTAGATATTCTTTAATGATGATGTATTTGCATACAGGAATAAATTCTACACCAGGCTTTGTAAATATTTTAAAGTATAATTCAGTCACTACCTCCTGCAAAAGGACCTTAAGGCCGTCTTGGATTTCCATCTGCGAAACAGACTCAGGCAAACACATAAAATATCTTGTAAAGTTCCTTTTTCTCCTAATTTTTCTCTTACTGTTTAAAATTATACTATGTCCAATAAATATTTTCTCCAAATAGTATATATATGGGATCAGTTAGTTTAATAATAACAATAACTTAATAATAAATCTCTAGCTGAGCACAGTGGGTGGCACGTACCTACAGCCCCAGCTACTGGGGTGGCTAAGGCAGGAGGATCACTTGAGCCCAGGAGTTCAGGATAAAAGTGAGCTACAATGGTGTCACTGCACTCCAGCTTGGGTGGCAGTGTGAGGCAAAATATAAAGATTTACCCTACATTATTTCTACTTATATAAACATCCTTTCTTCTTCTGTGAGTATAATACTGCTTTGCTAATATAAAGGAAAAAAATCTAGAAAATCAAAAATTTAACACCTTTTTTTTTTTTTTTAAAGCCAGCGTATGTAAGCGAAGATCTGAGGTTTTTTTTTTTTTGCAGTTTTTGGCCAGGGCTGGGTTTGAACCTTCCACCTCCAGCATATGGGGCTGGCACCCTTCTCCTTTGAGCCACAGGCACTGCCCAAGATCTGAGCTTTTTATTCAGATCCATACATACAGTTCTACACTTGTAGACCAGCAGAATAAAGCAATTTCGGGGACTGACACCTGAATCATTCTTCCAACATAGCTGTAACATCCATTTGCTGAACCTTGTTCTCCTCCTGACAAGGTATATAATTTTAAAATATTTGCGGGTTAAATCTGCATTTGTATTAGTTCAATTTTCAATATTAGGGTACATACATTATTTTACATTTTGTTTGTGCTACACTATACTGATCCATAAAGTTAGCTTATGATAGGTATAGTGGAATGGCATGGGATGAGTTGTAACTGCTGTGTGATGTAAAGAATATTAACTGGCTCAGGGCCATAAGCTTAAATGATATGCATTAGGGTGATAAAAGATGAAAGTTATTAAATAAAAAAAAAAATAGCTGGGCATTGTGGCAGGTGCCTGTAGTTCCAGCTACTCGGGAGGCTGAGGCAAGAGAATTGCTTAAGCCCAGGTGTTTGAGGTTGCTGTGAGCTGTGATGTCACAGCACTCTATCGAGGGTGACATAGTGAGACTCTGTCTCAAAACAAGAAAAAAAAAGAAAGTTATTAAATCCTATTCTAACAAAGATACTTATCTAAAACATCCAAATCCAGCACAACTGACTTAATCTATAAATACTGTTCAAAAATCATGGGGAAAAACAAAAAATGATTTGGATCACTCCTCAGAAATTGGCAGTAGTGGAATATGAAAGACATCTTCACTAATGGTGCATCAAAGTATTTCACATTAAATATGGATGCCATTATTTTTGGTTGTAGTCTGTCTTATTTCAAAAAAGGCAGAGGATGCAATTATATAGAAACCATCACATAGAAAGACTCCTGGCTTAAAATGTTTTAGATTTCATGGGTTTTGATAATTGGTAAAAAGGTTGCAAGAATCTAAACTAAAATTTCACATAAAAAGTCTTAGTCAAGCACTCAAAGTTTTAAAGATTCTTTAGGGACATTCTATGAAGTGCTAAATTATTAAATGGTAATCACAAAGAATAGTAGGGTCACAGTTAAAGACGGTAGAGTGAAGGCATCTCCTTTGCTATAGAGACACAATTCATATTACTTAATGGATGGTGACTGTTTCAGAACTATGTTAGCATTAAAATGTAGATGAAATGACTTCACAGATATTTTTCCAAAACACTTTTGAACAAAGAGGAATTCAAAATCGTACAATTATTGCTAAGTTTCTTAGCAACACTCCACTTGGAAGCTGTGGAAGAAATCTGTACGGATCATTAAAATTGTCTAAATTCAAAACTATTAATGTTTCAAAATCAGCTTTATGAACTGGTTCTAAAAAGTATCAAAACATCTGCTATAGCTTTGCTTGGTTAAAAGACAGAAGCAAGCACTAAAAAGTAATCACTAATGTCTAGTTTATATATTTTTTAAAAGAGGTTTTACTTTACGGCCTTCATTGAGCTCTAATTTAAAGTATTCTTTAGGTGGGAAAATGCTGTAATGTGGACATTACCAGAACCTTGGTAAGCTGATCACCCAAGGGACTATAACAAACAAGGTGGTCAACATAAAGAACTAGGCCTGCTGTACTGACATGTACATGTGGTGCATGTTCAGACTATGAAAATTAGGTCAACTTAAGGAGGTGGTCCATGCAGGGAGGTGGTCAAATATGGAGATTTTGCTGTATTTAACAGGAAAAGAATATTGAATGACCATTATCATTAGGTCTTAATAAAACTTTGGCATGTATGAAAAGCAATCCATTTTCTTAAAAATTCTCATGTGGGGTAGTGTGAAATCTTCAGTTTGGTTTAATAAAAACAGGATGGCTAACAGGCTACGTAATGTTTTTTAAACATCTTCTTCTTCTTCTTTTTTTTGCAGTTTTTGGCTGGGGCTGGGTTTGAACCTGCCACCTCCGGTATATGGGGCTGGCGCCCTATTCCTTTGAGCCACAGGTGCCGCCCTCTTAAGCATCTTCTTTAAACATCACGAGACAAGAAGCCCACTTGGAGACTTTAAGATTACATGGCTTTGGTTTTTGGCCTCTCAATGTTTCTGTGTTTCCTCTCTTCTAGTTAGTGGATAAAATTATACAGGTCTTAGCTGGTTATTAACCTTTTCATCACGTCTACCATTCTAAGGGACCAAGCAGTGACAAAGCTATGAAAAGATGATAATTCCAGGGGCTAGTCTAGACCTCCCAAGTGCGGGAATGGCTTCACTCCCCGGGACGCTTGCCAGGAACATGTTATCACATGTTACGTACATTTTCCTGTACAAGTGTTCTGATGCTAAGTGACTGAGTTTCCTCTAAGTCCACTTATTGTGTGATCCAGCCAACCCACTTAACCTCTTAATTCGGGGGGTTTACTCAGAAGGCCAAATTTACCTCTAGAAATCTAAGTGATCACAAAGCACAGATCTGAGCAAACTCAGTATAAACAGCACAATTTACCCACATCACAGAATGAATGTGAAAACAACTGCTCTGTACTCCCAGTTCGCCTGGTCTGTTCTGTCTCATTTCGTCTTTTACCTTGGATATTGTTACATTAATATTTAACGTATCCACACTCCACTGTGGAGTTGAGTAAATTAAGAAAGGCAGTTAATTTCTAATGTGGGACTTCTGTCGGAGGGGAAGCCGACATGGCATCCTGAAGTTAACAAAGGATATTGCCTTAACAGCGCTTGACACAAGTCATCAGTGGTCATGAAAACAGTGTACGTGAGAAGGAAGTCATCGAGGAGGGTCTCTGCAAAGAAAGCAAACAGACAATACGAGGTAAGTTAAGGGGCTGTTAAGAAGGTCAGCTGTGGATCCAGGCCTCGGGAGACTGTGCATGCCAGAAATACAATAAATGATGATGGTTGTGGGAGGGGTTAGAAAAAAAGAATTTTGCCACAAAATACATTACTTATTAAAATTAAGATTTGAAAAACTCCTTACATAGAATGCCTCAAGCAATGAGAGATTTTTTGTTGCAAGGCTCTCTAAACCAGTGGTTCACAACCTTCCTAATGCCACGGCCCTTTAAATACAGTTCCTGTGGGTTGCAGCCCACAGGTTGAGAACCACTGCTCTAAACATACAACTTTACCATCATTTTTTCCTGAAACCTCACTTATATTTGTAGGTAAATGTTATAGAAAACCAATGCATAAATAATGTGCTTTTACAAAAAAAATTTTTTTACGAGATTTTTGAGGTATACACTCCAGTCCTGCAGCTAATGAAGCCTTCATGTCTAATAAATTAAGGCTTTCACCTCTTTACCTTGAGTGTTCTTAGAAGAGTCCAGTTCACACATAATATGGAACTGCTACACAGGCAAACTCTGACCTTAAATATCATTCACAAAATGACAGATGACATGCAGAACACAGAGTAGTAACTTTGCCATGATAGCCCTTTTTGTTTTTTTTTTGAGACAGAGTCTCATTATGTCGCCCTCAGTAGAGTGTCATGACGTCACAGCTCACAGCAACCTCAAACTCCTGGGCTTAAGTGATTGTCTTGCCTCAGCCTCCCAAGTAGCTGGGACTATAGGCGCCCACCACAACGCCTGGCTATTTTTTTGCTGTAGTTGTCAGTGTTTTTTTGCAGGTCCAGGCCGGGCTCGAACCCGCCAGTCCTGGTGTACGTGACTGGTGCCCTAACCACTGAGCTGCAGGTGCCCAGCCTGCCATGACAGTCTTTATCCAGTCTCCTCAACTTAGAATTTTATGATAAGTTTTAATTTTTACATGTTTTTTATTCTGGATATGAAATCTTTAGTTATACAAAATAGTAATAAATTCTAAGAGTAACAAGCTTATATACTTTTATGGACTGAACACTATATCCCCCCACCCACACTACTCCATATAAAAACCTTACCCCTTCATACGATAGTAGTAGGAAATGGGGCATTTGAGAAGTAATTAGAATTAGATAAGGTCACTGGCGTAGAACCCTCATGCTTTCCAAGATCTACACATTATATAAGTAAAAAGAATTGCCTGGTCCACAGCACTATAGCACCATGTTGAAGACCGGGTGAAAGAAAAATCCTGTAACTTTTAGGAATAGCCAGTAACAGTTACTTCAAAAGTAGATCAATGAGAATAAGGATATTGGAATATATTTATGAACACAAGACTCTGAGGTAAGAGATTGGGATGACATCTATAATTTTATAGCTGCAGGAGTTAATTTCTATGTTTTGTTCGGTTGTAGAACATCAAAACAATCCTGATCTATAAAGATCAATGCTATATATAAAACTTGCATTTTAATTGCCAGATACCCTTAATTAAAACAAAGCAAAGATCTTAGTGAAGAGTATTCAGGGTATTAATGGAATTTCTTTAAATGTTATTTATGGTAAATAATAGCAATCTTTATTAAATCTTACATACATAATGTATCTAAAACATTAAAAAAAAGCCTACACTTATAATGTTGTATCACACTGCAATACATTAGCAATCACTAATTTAACTTACTATTCCCCTATGGCAGGCGTCCTCAAACTATGGCCCACAGGCCACAAGCAGCCCGCCTAGGACTTGTATCCAGCCCACCGGGTGTTTTTGCCGCCGCTGCCTGTCCTGCCTAGCAGCCGACTCGTGCGGGGCCCGCAGTCTGGCCCTCCAATGGTTTGAGGACCCCTGCTCTATGGCAAAAGCAAGTTCCCAAATAGATGTGCCTACGCCTTGCTGGGTATAAATTAAGACCAGTACAGGAAAGCTATGGTAGTGTGCCTGATTGGACAATTTCATGTGAGTGGATATGTACAGTCTGCATACACAGAAGAGCTAGGAGCTCCCTATAGAATTCCTGTTCATGAAAATTCCAAATATACACACAACAAGGCAGGAGAAGCTTTATTCTAAACATGTGTCTCCAAACTAGTTAACCTGGCAGCTTAAGTTAATCACCACTCATACTAATGAGAAATTTGGAATACATAGTGTCTTTTATTACAGCCTTTAAAATAGTTTGAATTAATATTTTCTATTTGCATAATGCCTGAAACTCTGGGATATTGTGAAAATACAATTTGAAAACTTTCCCTCTGGGATGCTGGTGAACAGTAATGTTCATCAATTGTAACATTCCTTTGTGCTCTTTGTGCTAAATGTGGTTGATGAAAATCTTCCAACTCTTTGGGTCTGATTCGAAATTCAGGGGAGTCTTCTCTGCATTCAATGTTCAGATACATGCTGCGAGGACACTAGAGTAGCCTGGAATCTATTTTAGGGTTTTTGATGAGCTCTTGTTGATAGGAGCCACCAATATGGGGAAGCCACTGGATGACAGCACCCAGAACCTCACACGTCCCCCATTTAAAGTGTCAGATGTGACACCCAGGTTCAGACTCTATGGGATGGTCTCACACTTAGCTGCATTTAATGAGGTTGTAAGTATTCTCTAATCAAGATTTACTCCATTAGTAGCTGAGATTAAAAAGAACGCCATTAACTTTGACACAGCCAGTCATTCCATCCCGGCACAACCTTAGATAATGAACTGACTATGGTTGGATGGTGTCAAACCCATTTGGCATTCAATTTAATTAATCAGCTCACATATAACAATATTTTATTAAGGACTTTGACCCAGAAATATTTGTTTTCCCCTAGCTACTAGGATAGTTAATATTCAACAGCACTTACCTAATTATCTCTGTTCCACAGAAATATTAATTAAAATAAAAACAATGAGGCTACATAAAAATATCCCCAGTTAAAATCCTAATAAATAGAATAGTTGAAAATCCTAACCAGAACAGATTCCCAACACTCCTAACTCAAATCCTTCTCCATTTAAGTACTATATTCTTCTGAAGATTTTCTTTATATAAAGAGTTTTTTTACAATTGTTTTTCAGTATTAATATTTTTGTTGGTATCGCATAGCATAACATAGCTAAATAAAAGTGTATTTAATGATAGCCATGCTTAAAAAAAAAAAGTTGTCCCACTGGTATTTAGAGATATTTTTAGAACCACAGTGGTTATATGAATGATCCTTGAAGTTAACAGCTATTGAGAAAAACTAGCAAAGCCACTAGTATCCAAATTAAAACATGATGATTGTGTATTATGTTAAGTACTAATTAATAGTAATTCAGGATTATAGTCAGAAAAGCACTTTTGCATATATATTAGTATCTTTCATTTAAACAAATTCACAGTTGCTATGTACATTAACCTTTCGAACAAAAAATATACACATTTTTATTTCAAACACTGAATACCTAAGTATTAATATATAAAAACTTTCCTGAAGAAATCTATTCATTAAATTAACAAACCTAATCTTAAATTCTTGGCTTATCACTAAACTTTTGAGACTATTCTCCCCACTCCACCAAAATAAGAGTATATATTTCCCCATGGGTTTTTTGAATGTAGGACATACTCTTGTGGTATGAAAGTCATCCTGATAACCCTCAAAACCAGAAGGCAAATACTACTATTACAATTGTAAGTTAACTTGAAAAAAATAGATCAACGTGCTATCAAAATCCAAAACTGTCATAAAAATGGTTACAAAACTCATGCCTATAATTAGCCATACTAATGCTATGGACTTTTCCCCATCATCTGCTACTTTTTCAATTTTTTTTTTTTTTTAGAGACAGAGTCTCACTTTATTGCCCTCAGTAGAGTGCCGTGGCATCACATAGCTTACAGCAACCGCCAACTTCTGGGCTTAGGCGATTCTCTCGTCTTAATCTCCGTTGTAGCTAGAGGTGCTCTCCACAACGCCCAGCTATTTTTTTGTTGCAGTTTGGCTGGGGCCGGGGCCCTACCCACTGAGCCATAGGCGCTGCCTATTAATTAATTTTAATTTTTTTTTTTTTTAAGAGACAGAGTCTCACTTTGTTGCCCTTGGTAGAATGCTGTGGTGTCACAGCTCACAGCAGCCTCTACTTTTTCAAATTTTTAAGGTATAAGAAAATAACTATTTGATTTTACTTGAATGTTTTTATCTTGTACGTATCAATTCAAACTTTTCTCAGAATCATTTTAAGTGTATCAAGCACTGAAAATTCCCATTTCGTTTCTATAAAACACAACATTCTGGGGATTGTGTCAAGGAGCAACAGTGGGAAGTTTTGTACAGACCCTTTTTATGGGGTTCCATTATGTAAATTTAATCAAATTTTTAAAACTGATGTTACCAAAGGTCTAAGCTTAATACCTTTTTTTTTTGGTAAAAACAAAACTTAATGTTAGGCGTACAGGGTTACACAGAACAATTATAAAAATCTACTTCAGTTACTTTTTTCAACACTCATGAGTAAAAGGCACTACAGTAATGAAACCACTCATCTGTTAAAGTGAATTACCAAGAAAGCAAAGAAAGAGAGTTCTGGCAGGCGATGGCCTTATAGTAGCCATTTAATCTAAGTATTGTAATGTGAATATTCAACATTTCTGTGCTAACTCATATTCCCTGAAGTACTGTTAATAGTTTCGTTTCACCTATATTTCTGACGCAATGGAATTTAAGGCACTCTAAAAGACATTCTACTTAACCTTCATTTCAAGGAACCAAGAAAAGCTTTGAACATGAAAGGGCCCATTTCTGGCCCAGGAATGTTACAATTTACCACTATTTTTTGAGAAGTAGTGCCAAAACGTACCATGTAATTTGATTAAACACAAATAAAATTTTTTTTTAATGTTCAGGTTGGGACCCTAGATTAAAGCGCTGTGCCATTTAAAGCTATGCTTTTTTCTCAGTGTATATCACGTTTCTGAAAGCAATAGTAATGATCTAAAATGCTGCTGTTTACTTGGAGTTCACTGAATTCCTGTCTCTTTTTACCGTTTCATCAAAGTTTTGCTTAGCCATTCTAAAAGTACCATATCTCAAAAGCTAGCTTTCTGTTTAGATATCTGTCACACAGAAGATGCTGATTTAATACTGTTTATATAGCAAACCTTCAAAGTCACCTCTTTAATGACAAGAACTTACTACAGACAGGGGTTGGGTGCACTCTTCAAATAATCAAATCTGGTTTTATTTTAACTTGTAAAGTTCAGTTTTAGAATCCCATCGTTCCGTCTTCGGGAAAAAGTGATTTGGATACAATAGGTATTATGTTCTTAGATACATTAATTTCATGCACTGCCTTTTAAAAATGCTACTAAGAGCTGCATGGAGTAATAAACTCAGTGCTCCCCTAGCTTGTCCACACTGGGGCACCCAGAGAAGGGGCCATGATTGTAGGTCACCTCGGGATTAAGATAGATGAGAGCCCCTAATCTCCTGGAACCATCCTAGCCCCAGTCAGCTGCTCTCAATATCTAGACATAGTTGTGTATCTGTCTGGCCTGATGGGAAGCTCAGAAAACAGTATAAAGAATACAAAATGAATCTCAGAGCTGGAGTCCTACCTGGTGAGCCCAAGGTGTAGTAGTTAATCCCCCCAGGCCTTAACTGATCACCTTATGGTGGCTTCACATCTATAACTATCAGAGTTATAGTGAGCCTTGAATGTGGTAGTATATTTAAAGCAACTGGCAGAAAACCTGGCATTCCCTAGCCTTTCAGTAAATGCTACATATTCTTTATTTTCATAAAATAAAATTATTTAGATCCTGTCCCAATTCTCTAAGTGCCACCAATCAACCAACAGAAACTGAGTATTGAGAACTGATGATGAACTTTCAAGAAGAATGGGAGAAGGAGGTAGAGGAAATGTGAGCTAGGAAACCCAGGTGGGTGTGTCTGCTGGTGGAGGGGCAAACCTGCAGGTCTCATTTAACCCCTAGAGATGTTTTTTGTGAGTGGACAAATTTTAGAAATCACAGTATCTGGCAACCCAGGCCCACATCTCATATGGCAACCGTGGTTTAGAGCCAACTTGCTGTTGTGATGCAGGCAGCACTCTCCAGTTTAACACTGTCCCACCCGGGCTGGCTTCACTCATTCACTTAAACTGCCTGTGGACGTGCACGTATGTAAGTCTTAGTCTCTGAACCAGCTGTGAAACAGTAATAGAAGAAATCACATAGTGTAACTGAAACGTAAAGCTAGAAGAGCAGGTGGGCCAGTTTCTGGAGGGCCTTTAAGTGTCAGGCTAAGGAGGCTAGGGCTCCTTCCACAGGAAAAGTGAGGTAAAGAGAGGTTTTCAAGGCCAAGAAGTGACAAGCAAGGTAGAGATTAAGCTTGTTGCATCACAGAAGTCAGCCTAGACAAAGGAAGGACAAGGGGAGACAGGTGAGCTTGCCTTTAAACTTACTGAGTTTGAGTTCCCCAGATTATGCAAGTGAAGCTATTAGAAAAAAACAAGCAAACAAATAAATAAAAACATTGAAAGCCAGAGCTTGTGTTAGATGGCTGATGATGCTTTAGCCACTGTTTACAGAGGATGGCTGAGGCCAACAAAAATTCTATGATATGACTTAGGAAACAGTAGGTGGTAACCTAAGGGTTGAGCTGGAGTGGATATTCACATTTGGGCAATGGTCAGGAAAAGTGAAGGAGAGGAATAGGAGAATGAGGAGACACAAAGGTAACGGAAACTAACAACAACAAAAAAGAGCTGGAAAAGGGAGTGGATCATAAGTATCAAACGCTGCTGGAAGGCGGTTCATCATACTCAGCATTCAAAGACCATTGATTTGTTGTGCGGGTGGTCCCTGGTCTGATGGCCTTGGAGGGATGCCCTTAGTAAATGGTGGGGATGTTCTCTTGTTAAAGGGAACTAAGGATAGTCTGATAATCGGCTCCCACACCATGCATCACACTGTTTCTCCCCAAAGATTCTTGTTACAGTTGTAGGGCTCATTGATTAGAAACAGCAGTTGTTCTTACAAATGAGCTAGGAGGAAAAATTTCTTTATGATCGATGCAAGCATCACTTTATTTCACTGTATAGATTAAAAGGTGGGAATTGTCATGGGCATGAAGTCTTCGATACCAATCTGCCAGCATCTACAGACAAAAATTAATATCCGGTCCTGAGATTCCCTCGGTCTCACAGAATTGACCTCTCAGAGCTGCTGCAGCCTCGTCTGATTAACATCACAGATGCCTTCCTAAGACACAAGCTGGGTTTCTAAGTGCTTGTCAATTAAACATTCTAAAATTTCAGGAAACAAAGAAAAAAATAATTTAAACATAAATCTTAAATTAGAAGCCTGAGACAGGCTTATTACAAGCAAATTAATAGTCTGCTATTTGAATCAACATAGGGTACAGTGCTCGCAATGTTTTCCCCTCAAAATCATCAAACACAGTCTGTATTACCAATTTCCTTTCAAAACTTGAAACACGTCATCATTCTCAATGTTAATTTTTTTCTGGTCATGGTAAATCATTAGTATTGACTTTAAGAAAAATAAAATTTTATTTACTTGTTTATGTTTTTTGTTTGTTTCTAGTTAAGAGAAATTCTAGGAATACTAGAAAGAAGTTATTTTCCTCAAAATTTTGCAATAGGTGGTCGACTGCCTCTTTCAAAGCTAAGAGTTGGCACGATAGATACATTAAAGAGAAAGAGACATTCTACAAAACTTATGAAAACATAACTAAGCACCATTAAGGCTTTTTCTAAACAATCTGGCATAAGATCTTACACAAACTGAAATTTCCAACACACACACAAAATTACTTTAATGCACTTTCTATATTTAAAAATAGTCCTAGGACAAAGACATTAAGCAGTGACCGACATCAGGCCTGCCTTTGTGTGCTGGTTTCCAGAGCAGTCATTAGAGTTCTTTTCAATGACACATTGCTGTTTTCTTTCTCGCACAGGGGAAAGCAAGACTTGAGGGTTCAGGGTCACAAGGTGTGCCTCAGGTAACTGACCTCCCGTGAGGAGGAGCTGAGCACCGTGCTCTCTGTTTATAGGGTTTAGGAATTCAGTGAGATGAAGGGAGGGTCACATCAGGCAGCCTACACACCCTGGCTGCTGAAGACCCCGCTGTCGTGTGGATATCTGAGCAAGTCCCCACTCCCAACCCTCCCAAGCACTTGTTTCAGCCCTAGAGAGCCCCACATTTGTTTTAAACCACACTTACTCCTTCCCACAGACCAGGAACCCAATAGTGGCTTCAGTGGGCTATGAAGAAATACTAGGGAGGAAATGGCAGCAGCCACTCCTTTTACTGACCACACACTGTGTGCTGGTACTGGAGTTTTACCTACATGATCTGTACGCCTCGTGTGCTCCCTAGGAGACAGGTCTCACATTCTTTTTTCAGAGATGACACTGAAGCTAAGTTAGGTGAATAATCACCCAGCACTCCTTAGCATGATGATGTCAGAAGGGGCCTAAGTCTCCAGGTCATCTATGCTCCACCCATGGCTTTTTCATGGTACCATGCTCTTGGGAGGGTGTGAATCCAAACAGTCTATACTGGGGTATGGAGAAAGAAAGCACAGGGAAGTCAGGGAATTCCCAGATTTGGAAAGGGGGAAGGGTCATAGATATAGAAACCTGGTTTCTTTACTGGGTTGGAATCACCAAAGAAGCCCCTATGAAGTTGTTTTTCATCTAAGTGCCAGCATGCTGGAGTTCCCTTATTTCCATTCTAATTTTACTTTTTAAAAATTTCCTGGTGAATGGCTGGACAGTGGAAATAGATAAAAGAGATCAATTTGTTTTTCTATAGGTAGAACTTACAGTCACATGGAAGGATTAAGATAGTACATAAATTCATAACGCTTTGAAAATGTTCTATTGGCCAATTATATATTTATATTTTAAAAGTTGAAACGGTAAGGCAGAGACTAAAAATTGTTTTAAAAAAATCCAAATCATAACCTTCTTCCTTTCCTTCTAGATAAACTTCATTAGTCACATTAATACTTTGTTCACTCTCTCCTAAATCAAAAGAATTAACTGCCATGTCAACTCATTGGTGGACTCTTTATCTCAGTATCATCCAGGCCTATCAGCCCACCACCTGGGTAAACAGACCATTAAATATGTATCAGTTGTCACTGACTAAAAACGTTTTTAGGCTAAAATATATTTCTTATTGCTTTTAAGCTAAAGGCACTCATACAAACTCCTTTGTTTCAAATGGCTCTAATAGGTCCATTTTATTTAGTTTTAAAATAAGTATACTACTCATACAAACACCTACCAATGTCCTTAGGTGTGTCTCTTACCACTGAAATCACACGATTCATAGTGGTACATAATAGCTATGTAAAGGACACAGGAGTTCTGAAACATCACCAAGAATAAAATAATTATATAATAAAAAGAAAAAAACCCTTTTCTACCCTTAATACCCCAACTGGATGTCTTACAATTCAATTCTGACATTCTGCCTAAGGTTAGTAGAGACCCCGTAGGTTGAGGGCTCAGGCCCACAAGATTGCTCCCATTTCAGATACTAATTATAAGTCTCAGCTTGTCACCTGTACTTCTGACCAACTGGCTATAAATTAGGGGTCCTCACAACCCCTTCCTCAGGCTTGATAATTTGCTATAAGAGCTTGTAAAATGGAGGAAAACACATTTACCAGTTTATTTTTAAAGAACAGTAGGCTCGGCGCCTGTGGCTCAATAGGCTAGGGCACCAGCCATGTACACCTAAGGTGGCGGGTTCGTGTCCCAAGCCCGCCCCGCCAAACAACAATGATGGCTGCAACCAAAAAATGGCCGGGCATTGTGGCGGGTGCCTGTGGTCCCAGATACTTGGGAGGCGGAGGCAGGAGACTCGCTTGAGCCCAGGAGTTGGAGGTTGCTATGAGCTGTGATGCCATGGCAC